>JZLH01S0267426.1:12239-30156 GCA_001188425.1 Eucidaris tribuloides
ATGGTATAGTTACTTGATTCTAGAGATTTGATTTCAGCCCAAGTTGAGGACTTACCCTAATCATGGTCAACGTTTACCTTTAATGAATTGATTAATATATTCTAATACTCATAAAAATACATTTGTAAAGATAGCATACATAATGTGAAATAAAACGAATCAGTAACAGGCAAATAATAACGTTTGACTACAAGATTTTCGCAGGATAATCCTGGTATAGTTTACTTGATTCTAGAGTTGTTTCAGCCCAAGTTGAGGACTACCCCCAATCATGTCATTTACCTTTAATGAATTATACATATATTCTAATACTCTAAAATACATTGTAAAATACATACATAATGTAAATAAAACGAATCAGTAAACAGGAAATAATTTCTACCTTTTCTCCCCGCTTTCTTCTGGCTTCTTATCCGTTAATATTATATGCTGTCCATTCATCACTTTTCTTGTCGTTTGTGTGTTGCTTTCAATGCAATTTCAGTGTCATTTACGAAGTCCTTCTTATGCGAGACAATTACACCTCCTTATTTTAGCAACCTACGTCATTGAAGCTCTGCTATTTCATGATTATTTTTTTTCTTACCTGTGATGAACTTTTTTTTTCGTAAGCTTATTGTGTAAATTAAAAGTGTAAACTGTGTGAATTATGATTTATGTCTTCATTTATTTTATTTACTCGCGACCTCGAAGTAACAGAGAAATATTACAACTGTTCAAAATTAAAACAAGAGCTAGGTACCTCTTTAATTTAATAAAGTATTCCCGATTTCTCTACTTTGCAGGTGGTATTCAATGTTCCATTTCAGTGTACAATTTCATAACGAAAAATGAAAACGACTTACAATGTCGTGAGATTAGGCCAATTACGAAAGATATCATATGGAAATTCCTTCACGGGATTATTCTGCAGAACTCTACGGGTATAGTATGTAGAAAAAAATTGAAACAATCATTAGTAATTCACGTAAATAAAATGAATATTTCCATTCATTATCAGTATAGTAGTATTCGCACTTCTGCAACAGTATTGTCATCTTCATTTCTCTTACTATTTGAACGTGTATTAGCAACCAACATATTATTTCATGTAAGTGCTTGTACCCGTCAATCAAACTGATTTGTAGTGGTTACATAAAAAACTAGTCCCACTTCTAAAGGCTAACAAAATATTATTTCATTGGACTTCTAAAAGAAAACCTCCTTTGTGATATATAGTTGATATCACACATGACCGAATAAATTGTCGTTGAAGACATTTTGCCTACCCGTTGTATTCATACGGAGCAGTGGCGTAGCCAAAGGGGGGGGGGGGTCGATGGGGGCGGTCGCCCCCCTAAGATTTGGCCCCCCCAAAAAAAAACTGATGTGAAGCTGCCACCTTCATTTTCTTTTTTTTATCTTACTACTGAAATATCTACAGCAATATACATCAGGCCCGAATTTATAAATATTTTCATAAGCGTGGTGTCAAAATTTTCGGCGCGCTCCGCGCGCAAAATTGCATCCTATAGGTTAACAATTTTTTCATGCAATTGAATACTAATATAATAATACTACTAATAATACTAATACTAATAATAATAATAATGTCAATAATAATGATGATGATGAAACATTAAGACAAAATTGCATGTCTCTAAGCACTTTTTAGAAACAGAGATAGGCCAACAAAAGATTGTTGTGTGAGTTAAATCTTTTTGCAGTGCCTTGCGCAGACAGTATTTAAACAAGCCATAACACATAAGAATTGTTGTTAAGTTGTTATTTTGGGGGATGCACTGTTTGCCTTCAAATGTTTGAAATAGCGTGGTACAAAAACTGTAAAAACTTTCGGCGCGCTGTGCGCGCAAAATTCCAATACAAAATTTTCAAAAAAGAATATTGTGTGTGATTAGTAGTGTTTTGTAGTACTACGTTTCAAGAATATTGTTCAGATTAATTAATTCAGATTAATTATTCAGATCAATTTGTCACTAAAGAAGCAAAATATGTAGATTTGTAAAGGTGAAATTGCAATTTTTCCTTTCCTCGGAGGAGAAAACCAAGTGTGTGTTTTTTCTGTGTTTGCATGGCGAATTTTTATGTACAATTATATTATGCTTTGGTTGTAAAAATGCGATTCTTTTTTTTGGCTCGCTCGCTACGATCGCTCGCATTTTCACGGGGCCATCATCAGCACAATCTACTTGGGGACTTAACTTGCCACAAACGTCATAAGTGATTGTATTGTTCTGTATTGAATAGAAAAAATATGAGACTAAAAAGAAGTGAATTTTGCACTAAATGGCGTCAAATAGTCATGATAAAGCAGAAAGGATAGTATTTTACCGTAGAGCTTCCACAGTACAGTCAGGATCCCGCCCGCAAGGGACCTTTGCGCAATTGTACCTGTTATGTAGGATATATTGAGCACAATATTTTGTGCCCCTCGTATTTGAAAATCTTGAATCCGCCCCTGAATATACTGCCTTATCTTAATCACTAGGACTGTTTTAAATCGATAAAACATGCCAAAAACACGCACCAAATCGCACGATTAAGTGCATCAAAATTCCAATAGCTCTCACTAAATGGCGTCAAATAGTCATGATAAAGCAGAAAGGATAGTATTTTACCGTAGAGCTTCCACAGTACAGTCAGGATCCCGCCCGCAAGGGACCTTTGCGCAATTGTACCTGTTATGTAGGATATATTGAGCACAATATTTTGTGCCCCTCGTATTTGAAAATCTTGAATCCGCCCCTGAATATACTGCCTTATCTTAATCACTAGGACTGTTTTAAATCGATAAAACATGCCAAAAACACGCACCAAATCGCACGATTAAGTGCATCAAAATTCCAATAGCTCTCACCGTGGGACGGGGGTACACCCCCTCCCACACCCTACCCCCCCCCCCTCGCTCCCTCCGCTCGCTCTGGCTCAGTCGCTTCGCTTTCTGGCATATTCCGCCCCCCATAAGATCAAATCCTGGCTACGCCACCGATACGGAGTCTGATATGAATATTTTAACCCGTCCTCAGTATGAACCATTGCCAAAAAAAAAAACATACTTAATCAAAATAAAAGAGAAAGCAACTCTATAAACGTAGCACGCGATATTTTGACTGTAGTACTGGCGGGACTAAAACATTGTAGTTTTGAATTGATATGATTTATAACGCATATCTGAATATGTATCAAACGTGACGGAATTAAAATCTGGGAAGTAATGCCCAAAATAATAATGCCAACCTCAGATTACTGCGGTCGATGTGAAAAATGCTACCGTCTTGTACACCGTTCACAGTTCACACACAAAATAAAACCAACCTGATTGGAAATTCTCTTCAGCAAAATAACCAGATTGTGTCTCGTTCACTTGTTAAAGTAACATATGCTGACCATTCTTCAAGCGCATCTCTAACCAGAGTTTGGTTGCAATTGAAGTGGCAGTTAAAAAGTTATTTGGCACTAGAAGGTCTTGCAAATGAACATTAATATAAAACAAAATCCATGATGACCTTTGACGTTAACACTTGACTTTGGATAGCACTATCAACTGAAGATCAATAGTATGGATCACTTACACAGTTTGAATTGCAATAGGCGTAACGGTCGTTAATTTGTCACGAGACAGGTAAAAATTAAATATAGTGTAACTTTGAACATGTTAAAGGTTCAATTAAAAAAGCCAAATTGTGATATCTGAGCTAAATGGAAGTAGTTGAATGGACACCTAGAATGCAAAACGTTGGAAAGTGTAATATCTCCACACGTAACACAAGTGTATAGTGGAATAAAATCGATTTAGCATCATGTCAGAAAATTCATATCTCAGGACCGACGTAACCTAGTGAAATGAAATACATTTTATTTAAAAGATATGGTCTTTTAGCTTTATATAAATACCCTTCATAAATAGTATGCATATTAATTTCATAAAATCTAAAATAAACTTGTACCTTTTTGGATACACACTGTGTTTGTAAAATCTTAATACGAGCGATCCAGTTTTGTGAGTATGAATGCAGACTTAGATACTCACAGGGTTTCCAATCGAGTTAGATTCCGGAGAGGTTCAATACTTGATATGCCGGTTGTGTTAAAGTTCCTGTAGTAAATATACATTGAAATAAGAAGGGAAACACCTGTAAACTATACACTGACCGTCACTAACTGCCAAACATTGTTTCCAACAAAGTGATTGGTTATAATATATTCTGCATTTGTAAAAATCATTCGTAGTGATAGAAATTTTGCTGTAAGTCGATGGCATTATAACTATAATGATGTGTAATGAAACAGTATACCATAGATAAATTAGAACCTTACCCCATTAGTCGTAATTTATGTAATGCATCTGATTATCATTAAAATTAATATGACTTATGCAAACCATTACAAGCCATTTTGATATATATAAAAACAGTAGGGTAACCCGAATTTTGTCTTGTGGGGCGGTCGGACAGAGTTGATATAGGTTCTTTTGAAGAGAGAGAGAGAGAAAAAAGATAAAAATGGGCGTGGAGCCTGAAAGAAGCTTGAAGACCAAAAAAGGGAAAATGTGCAACTGCCCATATTGCTTTTATCTTTCTCTCTCACCCAGCTTCACGCCACTATGAAAGCAAGAATCCCTAAAAGTGAGTCGCGTTCAGGATAAGAAAGAATAAATGGGTAATGTACGTATTAATTTTATATAATTGTGAATGAAGTAAAATTTGGAGACAATGCTTAGCATCGCGGAGATTCGATAAAAAAATTGTGACACTTTGATATTTCACCTTCATAACTGTTCTTGTATGGACACATTAGAGCTAAAATACAAAACTGCGGAAAGTGATGCTGCCACTGGCAAGAAATTCGCACATGTATTAAGCATCGGGTCAAATCATAATTGTAACACAGGTTTTTATGGGGAATGTGGGCATAGCGAAGCTAAGAAATCAAAGTTTTTCACATTTCTCAAGTATTGAATTATCGTTTTTAATCTCCAGGCATTCATTTTTAGACTGTATTTTTAAGATAGATGATTATTGTAGTCAGGATTTATAAACAACATGGAAACTTTGTGTTAGAAAATGCTTTCAGTATTAAAGATACTCACAGCCATGTCAAGCTCGTTAGATGCTTCAGTGGTCTAATGTCTAATATCCTGTTGTTGCTTAGGGACCTGCATTACACAAACATTGAATAAAGACAGTCAGACGGATGAAAAGTAGGCTTATCCCATAATGTAACGTTTTCATTACATATTATTCATGTATTCCTGGACCATCTTTTGTTTGAACTTGAGTGTGTTTCTATGTATCCATATTACAAACGCCTCCGGAATTACGGCCACCGATTTCTTTAAATTAAACTTCTTATGGCTACTCAGTTCCCCGCCCTTTTGCTGTCAGTTCATTTGTATTGCTTATTATTTTGATGGCAAAATTACTTTGCTGCACACTTTATCACTACTATATTTCATGACGTAGATCATCTCTTTATCACCATATATTACTACCGTTTCCCATAAGTTGTAATTTTATTTATCACAATTAATTATCCTTCAAATGTGATATAGAACACGCACTTTTATAAAACATTACAAATGTAATTACTGCTCGGAACTAGAAGGAATCTGGGAAGTGTGCACCACCTGACCTTTCTGTGTATTATTGGCCTCACTACCATTCAAACCAAATTGTGATAAGTAAGGGTAAGGGTAAAATCTTAGATTCTCACAGTATTTTCAAGCTCGTAAGATTCCCAAGAGGCTCAATAGTAGATATCCGGTTGTCCCCGAGATCCCTGCGTAAAATGAACATTGAAAAAAAAACAAGGATGCAATTTACATTTAGCGGCAAAAATTCAAAACTTTGGAATGTCATGCGGCCACTGGAAAGAAAATCACATCTGAATTAAGCGTCGGGTCAAATCTCAAAGGGATGCGCCGCTCGTAATCCATTTACGTCCAATAACATTTGCTTGCCCCAATTGCAAGGCCGCACGTAACAACAATCGTGGAGCTGCAAACAGAATTGCCGTTCGGGAGGTAGGGCCGTGTGCAGTTCGCCTTTTTCGGTTGAATGCGTGCTGCAGAGGGAAATGTACACAATTCGTGCACGCTCGTTTCCGAAAGTATACGGGAATTCCCGAATATTATCCGAGCCGGGCCAGCTCGAAAACATCACGATATGCGACTTTTCGGTCCCTTGAATTGTAACACAGAATTGTATGGAGAAAGTGGGCATGGCAAGACTGAGTAATTATTGATTTTCTATTTTTTTTAAGTATTGAATGATCACGTTAATTACAATTTCCAGGGCTTCTTTTTTGTACTTTAACCAGGAGGATTATGTAGCCATGAATTTTAAACTTCATGGAAATTTGGGTGGAAAATGCATTTAGTATCTTATATACTCACAACCATGTCAATCTCGTTAGATTTCTGAGTGGTCTTATGTCGAATATCATGTTGTTAGTTAGAAACCTGTATTACACATACATTGAAAAAAGTAAGGCAGAAAAGCAGACTTATTTCATAATGTAACTTATCCATTACATATATTCTTGTATTCTTGGACCGTCTTTTGTTCTAACTTGAATGTAGAAGTTTGTATGTATCCATATTCCAAACGCGTCCGAAATTACGGCCACCGATTTCTTTAAATTAACACTTGTCATGGGTACTCAGTTATCGCCGTTTTGCTGTCATTTGATTTGTATTGATTGTTATTTTGATGGCAAAATGCTTTGTTGTACACTTTATCGTTGCTTCCGGATTGATGAATAAATTGCAGGTATATTGTATTAAAGTTCAATAATATTACCTTGGGGTTATAAGGTTTGAGCCCGTACAGAGTGAAGAGACGAAATGGGTAAAACTATTTCGACTGGCACTTAATTTCAAAAGCTAATTAATTGATTAATCAATTATTTTTTTATATTTCATCACGTAGATCATCTCTTTATCACAATATATTACCACCGGATCCCATCAGTTGTAATTTTACTCATCGCAATTGATTATCCTTCGAATTTGATATAGATTACGTACATTTATAAAACAATACTCATCTAATTACTGCTAAAAACTCGAAGGAATCTGGGAAGTGTGCACCACCTGAACTCTCTAAGTAGCAATGTCCTCCCTACCATTCAAACCTGTTTGTGTTATGTATGGTCGCTAATTACAGTAAACTCTGATTTATGAGAAAAAATGTTAACATCTTAGACTTTCAGAGTTCTTCCAAGCTCGTAAGACTCCCGAGAGGTTCAATACGAGATATCCGGTTGTTCCCTAGATTCATGCGTAAAATGAACATTGAAATAAAGACAAGAGTGAAATCTAAATTAAGCAGTGAAAATACAAAACTTTAGAAATTTATGCGGCCACTGGCAATTAAATCACACCTGAATTAAGCATCAGGTCAAAGTTTAATTGGGAAAGTGGGAATGGCAAAACTGAGTACTCACAGATTTTCAAATTTATGTAATATGGAATGATCGTTTTAATCAAAATATCCAGGGCTTCATTTTTGGACTTTATCTTTAACATGGAGGATTATATAGCCATGATTTTTAAAATAAATGGAAACTTTGTTGGAAAATGCCTTTAGTATCACATATATCCACAACCATGTCAATCTCGTTAGATTTCTGAGCGGTGTAATGTCTAGTATCCCGTTATTACTTAGAAGCCGGTATTTACACAAACATTGAAGAAAGAAAGGCAGAAAAGTAGACTTCTCGCATGATGTACCTAGTATGCTTGGATCATCTTTTGTTCTAACCTGAACATGTTGAATGTGGAAGTTTTCTGTTAACATAGTAATTTACGGTAGACCAACTTGTAGCATCAACAGCAGAGAAATGAGATTCGTGTTTTATTTCAATGTCAATCAAACTATCGAGTCCTCAGGTAGACTGCGTCAAGATTTTAGGAGTTTGGGAAAGCTTGTTCCAAACAGTCACGTTGACGGAATAAAGCATAGAGTCATTCCAGTGCTGCAGCACAGTGCACTGGCAGATGAGGATTGCGATTGTTCTTTAGAAAGTCAACGTGATGTCACGTGGCTGTTAAGCCGTTTAAGAACGTAATGTGAAATATTGGGGGATATAACTGTTGTTCAATTAAATGTAGAGTAGTTGTAGTGAAATGTAGTTGTTCAAAAATGTTAACGTCTCAGCACTTTCATGGTGACTTAGTTGACCACCATTTTGATGTAAATTTTTTTTTCGGGAAATGGTTGGCAACTCTCTGCAAGGAATTTCGCCGTAGTTTTTACGGTTTACCGTAACTTTTACCGGTTTTCCACCGTAAAACCGTAGGTTTTTACGGTAAACCGCAAAAATTACAGTAAAATAGCCGTAATCATTTTTACGGGAACCGTAAAAATACGGGCATATTTTTACAATGTTGGCTTTCTTCAAAAGTGCGATATCAGAATTCTATCAGCACTGTTACGACACATTACGGGTCCCAACATTTATCATTTCATCTATAGCAGTTGATTATCCTTCGCATTTGACATAGATTACGTATATTCATAAAACATTACTCATCTAATTACTGCTAAGAGCTCGAACGTTTCTGTGCTGGGAGTTTGAAAATTTAGGACGAAATTCGTTCTGAAAAGGTATCAATACTAACTAAAATCGTTTTAATGATATAAAACTTAATAATAGTTACTTACAGGTATTCCAATTTCGTTAGACTCCTGATTGGTTCAATGTCCGATATGCTGTTGTCGGAAAGCCACCTGCATTATTTATATTAACAATAAGGAGAGACATAAAGGGAAAACATAAATACAAATGCATAGTACATTGCCATAATTTTACATTAAATGGAATAATTCTTATCATTACTATGTAATGTAACGTATTTCTTTCAATATTTTTCCGTCGTTATTAATGGCAATTCAGTTGAAAGCATTGTTAAGTTGTGTTTGCTGTAGTTGATGCTAAATGTGTTTACAAAGTAATTAAAGGTATAATTATTTATTGCCAATTTGTCGCGTCAACAACAGATAAATGAGATTCTTGACTTATTTCAATGTGAATCAAACTACTGAGTCCTAAGGTAAGACGTTCGTCAGCGTATAATATTTTGGGAGTTTGGGATGGCTTGTTCTAAACAGTCACGTTGACAGGATAAAGTACAGAGATTATCCAGTTCTGCAGTACATCACTCTAAGAAAAAAAAAAGGTTCCCAAAAGGTTCTCAATTTGTCATAATAGCAAAACCAATTTTGGTGCTGATCAGAACCATTTTAACTTAAAAAATGTTCAGATGAGAACCATTTTGTTCAAAACTGTACTGACAAGAATCCTTTCTTATCCAAACGGTTCTTATTGCCCACTGAGAAAAGGGGTTCTACAACGATTTTTTTTCTTAGAGTGTGCATTGGTAGGTGAGAATTGCGATTGTACTTTGATAAATTAGTTAAAAAAATATATTTTACTTCCAAGAGGCCGACCGATTCTGTAATGGAAGTTCGGAAATTAGGGAACAATTAGTTCTGTTTAGGTAAAAATACTAAATAAGTTTGGTTAATGTAATTTACGTGATAAGTCACTCACAGAGTGTTCAATCCGGTAAGATTTCTTAGAGGTCCGATGTTTGATATTTGGTTGACGTCAAGGTACCTGTGTTATACAGAGACGAAAGAAGGTGAAACAGTAAACAACTATAATGACAGAAGAAAATTTTAATCTGCGTTTAGAATACAATTTTTAAAATTCAGTGATGTTTTCCCATTTTTCAACACAATTTTCTGTACCATCATTATTATCGAGAAGGCTTTTGACATTGCATGGCAAAAGACCATGTAGAAAGTGTTCGATTTAGTTCAGCTTTCGTATCCACATTATCATTTTTTTTTCAAAAGTGCAATACCAGAAATCCATCACAAAAACACGCCAAGATATTAGACTAAGAATATACTATCGATAGCAACCTCAATTTTATATTAAATGGAATCATTCTTTTCATTACTATGTAATGTAACGTATTTCTTGCAATGTTTTTCCGTCGTTATTAATGGCAATTCAATTGAAAGCATTGTTAAGTTGTGTTTGCTGTAGTTGATGCTAAACGTGTTTACATAGTAATTAAAGGTATAAATATTTATTGCCAATTTGTCGCGTCAACAACATAAAAATGAGATTCTTGACTTATTTCAATGTGAATCAAACTACTGAGTCCTAAGGTAGACTTCGTCAGCGCTTAATATTTTGGGAGTTTGGGATGGCTTGTTCTAAACAGTCGCGTTGACGGAATAAAGTACAGAGATTATCCAGTTTTGCAGTACATCACTCTAAGAAAAAAAAAAGGTTCCCAAAATGTTCTCAATTTGTCATAATAGCAAAACCAATTTTGGTGCTGATCAGAACCATTTTAACGTAAAAATGTTCAGATGAGGATCATTTTGCTCAAAACTGTACTGACAAGAATCCTTTCTTATCCAAAAGGTTCTTATTGCCCACTGAGGAAAAGGGGTTCTACAACGAATTTTCTTCTTAGAGTGTGCATTGGTAGGTGAGAAATGCGATTGTATTTTAGATCGTCAACATTACGTCACGTGACTGTTCAGAACAAGCCGTTTGAGAACATAATGTGAAATATTGGGTTCTGTAATAAAAGTGTTATTTCAATTAAATGTAATTGAAGTTAAGTGTAGTTGATTGAAAAAGAATGTTAGCATCTCAGACACTCCAGGCAGTTTCAATCTCGTTAGATTCTTCAGAGGGTCAATGTTTGATATGTTGTTGCTCCAAAGCTTGCTATAGTACAAACACAATGAAGAAAAATACGCAAATCTGTGAATAACACATTGACCGGCATACTTTTTTTCAGGCACATTCACGGTGACTATGTCTACCACCCTTTTGATGAGAGTTGATAGCACTGATTAAAAAGCATAAAACACTCGAAAAACGACATTACCGCCATTAAATAAAAAAAAACTGTTTTGAATGACATTTTAAGTTCAGTCAAAATTTAATCCTTTAAACAGTATTTACGACGACTCACGAGGACGCCAATTTGCTTTTGATTGATGGCAATACTTTAATTTTAATAACGTAAAATACATGGGCTTTTAAGCCCAGCCTTTTCACACTTTCTTATTTTTCATGTTTTAGTCTCTTTTTAGACACTTTAACCAAAATATGTTTTTCAGATAATACTACAGAACATCTTGGACCAAAAATGTGTTGCATTTTTCAAAGTCCATCTAACCCAACATACGTAATCAAATGTATTTATAGGCCAAATACGTGGCAAAAAAACCCCATTGATGAACATTGTACTGTCAGGTGGTACCTAAATGTATATTCAAGGGTCAACAAGTGGACCATTACATCAAATTGTTACTGGCATCCCCTTCAATGTCGCTATAATTCTGAAACTTTAAAGATGTAATATCCTGTTTCTTGTCAAAGAACTTTCCCATAAAGAATAAACAAAAGGAAACCCGTGAAACTACAAGGACAGAACTGTGTTTTAAACTCTAGTTTGAATTGATTCAATTGAAGTTTCCACTCAACAGCACCTAGGTGACCTAGTTAACCACCCTTCCTCAACATATTAATCGTGAACAAGGTCAGCGTTTAGTCCTGAAATTAAAATGAATAATTTAGTAAAACAAATAATATAAAAATATTACTTCCAAGAGGCCGATCGATTCTGTAATGGAAGTTTGGAAATCAGGGAACAATTAGTTCGGTTTAGGTAAAAATACTTAATAAGTTTGGTTAATGTAATTTGCGTGATAAGTCACTCACAGCTTGTTCAATCCGGTGAGACTTCTTAGAGGTTCAATGTTTGATATCAGGTTGTCGTCAAGGGACCTGTGTTATAAAGACATACAGAGACAAAAGAAGGTGAAACAGTAAAAACTATAATGACTGCACTAAATTTTAAACTGCATTAAAATACAATTTGTTAAATTCAGTTATGTTTTCCCATTTTTTCAACACAATTTTCTGTACCATCATTATCATCGAGAAGGCTTTTGGTATTGCACGGCAACAGACCGTGTGGAAAACGCTCGATTTAGTTTAGCTTTCTTATCCACATTATTTTCTTCAAAAGTGCAATATCAGAAATCCATCACCACTGTTACGAATTACAGGTGGATTGGCAGACTTTTTTAAAGTGGAATGAAACCCAAACATCCTCCTGCATTCAGATAATACAGAACAATACAATAAATAGTACAGTGAATCTTTGAGCAAATTTGGTTGAACCGTTGAAGACTTATGACTGCTAAAAGTTTATTTAATCGTCATTATGGAGGATTCTGAAATTCGCAACTCTACCACTTTTTGAGATGAAAGTGTGGAGAACTCCCCATTGGCTTTGTACACAAATTTTCACTTATTCTCATTTTTAAAGAAAAATCTGACTACCTCTTGCTTGATGTCCTAGTAGGTTCTAGCAAAAATGATTATACATGTTTTTCTGAAAGAATTTGATTACTTTCTCAACTGACATTTCAGAAAAACATAAATTTGTTAATTTTTTTGTACAAAACCAATGGGGAGTTCTCCACACTTTCATCTCAAAAAAGTGGTAGAATTGCCAATTTAAGAATCCTCCATAATAAGGATTAAGTAAACTTTGAACATTCATAAGTCTTGAACGGTTCAATCAAATTTGCTCAAACTTTCACTATTTTCTTTCTCTTATTTCTATCTATTCAATAAATGCAAGAAGATGTATGGGTTTCATTCCCCATTAAGAAAAAAAACCAGAAGTAAGACAAGAAATGCATACACCTTAGCTTTTAAAGAAATATTCATGTAGAAATTCTCCCAAAACCTACTACCGGCTACATTTCAAAATATCTTTACACAAAATAGTAACATACATTGCTATTCCACATGTCACCCTTCTTTTCTTCTAACCTCAATTTTTTTTTTTGCTCAAGTAAATTTACCATTTTTTAAGAGAGAAGAACTCTATCGTGTTTGTGTTGGAGTGTGGAAATTTAGGATGTAACTCGTTCTGAAAAGGTATCAATACTAACTAAATTCTACTAAATGATATAACTTACTAATAGTTACTTACAGGTATTGCAATTTCATTAGATTCCTGATTGGTTCAATGTCCGATATGCTGTTGTTGGAAAGGGACCTACATTATTTATTTTAACAATAAAGAGAGGCACAAAGTGAAAACATAAATACAGATGCAAAGTACATTGCCTTAAATTCTACATTAAATGGTATCATTGGTTGCATAAAAGTGTAATATAACGTATTTCTGTCAATGTTTTTCCGTCGTTATCAATGGAAAGAAAGCATTGTTAAGTTGTGTTTACTGTAGTTAATAATTAATGTGTTTACATAGCAATTAAAGGAATATAAATATATTACCAATTTTTCCGCATCAACAACAGATAAATTAGATTCTTGACTTATTTCACTGTGAATCAAACTACTGAGTCCTGAAGTAGACTGCGTCAGCGTTTAATATTTTGGAGAGTTTGGGATGGTTTGTTCTAAACAGTCACGTTGACGGAATAAAGTACAGAGATTATCCAGTTCTGCAGTACATCACTCTAAGAAAAAAAAAGGTTCCCAAAAGGTTCTGAATTTATAATAGCAGAACCAATTTCAGTGCTAATCAGAACCAGTTTTTACGTAAAAAATGGTCAGATGCAGATGGGGACAATTTTGTTCAAAACTGTACTGATAAGAATTTTTTTTTAAGGTTCTTATTGCCCCCTAAAATGGTTTTGCTAAGACGGTTATGCTATTGTGACGAAAATGGTTCTACAACGATTATTTTTTCGTAGAGTGTGCATTGATAGGTGGGAATTATGATCGTACTTTAGATCAACTATATATGTCACGTGAAAGTTCAGAACAAGCCGTTTGAGAACATAATGTGAAATATTGGGTTCTATAGTAAAGGTGTTACTTCAATTAAATGTATTTGAATTTAAGTGTAGTTGATTAAAAAAATGTTAGCATCTCAGACACTCACAACACTTTCAGTCTCGTAAGATTCTTCAGAGGGTCAATGTCCGATATGTTGTTCCTCCAAAGCTTGCTTTAGTGCAAACACAATGAAGAAAAATACGCAAATGTGTAAATACTACATTGACCGGCATATCTTTTTACAGGCACATTCACGGTGACTATGTCTACAAATCTTTTGATGAGAGTTGATAGCACTGATTAAAAAACATAAAAAAAAAACTTTTACGGGAAATGGTTGGCAACTCGCTGCAAGGAATTTCGCCGTAATTTTTACGGTTTACCGTAACTTTAACCGGTTTTCCACAGTAAAACCGTAGGTTTTTACCGTAAACCGTAAAAATTACAGTAAAATAGCCATAATCATTTTTACGGTACCCCGTAATTTCCCCGTAAAAAGTAAGGTAATTTTTTACAGTGTAGTTCAGAAAAGGTATCAATACTAACTAAACTGGTATTAATGATATAAAACTTACTTATAGTTACTTACAGGCATTCCAATTTCGTTAGATTCCTGAGTGGGTCAATGTCCGATATTCTGTTGATGGAAAGGGACCTGCATTATTTATATTAACAATAAAGAGAAACATAAAGTGAAACCATAAATACGAATACAAAGTACATTGCCCTAACTTCACATTAAATGCAATCATTGGTTGCATGTAATATAACGTATTTCTTTCAGAGTTTTATGTCGTTATTTATGGCAATTTAATTGAACGTATTGTTAAGTTTTGTTTACTGTGGTTGATGATAGATGTGTTTACATAGTAATTTAAGGTATATACATACACTGGGTCTAAAAAAATGTTCAAGTAAAAAGCGCCCTTTTTGGCAATTAGAAAATATTGTGACATGATGTTACGTCACCCTCGAGGGCAAAGTCTCAGCTTTTAATTGCCGTTTTTGTTTTGTTCAGTTTGCTTGTTTTTTATCTTAAGGCTTTTGACATAGCCCAGCAAAAGACCGTGTGGAAAGTGCTAGATTTAGCTTGGCTTTACCATTAACATCATCATTTTTTTCTTCAAACGAGAGATATCAGAAATCCATCGGCACTGTTACGAATTAGAGGTTAATTGGCAGACTTATTTAAGAGAAAAAACCCCAGAAATAAGACAATAAATGTAATATCACCATAGCTTTTGATCAATGTTCATGTAGAAATTCTTCAAGAACCTACTACTTG
The DNA here is from genome assembly GCA_001188425.1 of Eucidaris tribuloides. Lineage (NCBI taxonomy): Eukaryota > Metazoa > Echinodermata > Echinoidea > Cidaroida > Cidaridae > Eucidaris > Eucidaris tribuloides. The sequence goes on from JZLH01S0267426.1 coordinate 27,388, forward strand.
CAACATTTCAGAATACCTTTACACAAAACAGTAACATCCATTTTTATCCCACATGTCACTTTTCTGATCCCATTGAACGAACCCTGAAATTATTTTTGACCAACTGAGTGTTGCCCAACTAAATTTCCCGAAGTTTTAAGGAGTGAAGAATTCGATCGTGTTTGTGTTGGGAGTTTGGAAAGTTAGGATGTAATTCGTTCAGAAAAGGTGTCAATATTAACTAAACTGGTATTAATGATATTGATTGCAACCTACGCCTGCGAAGCTTGGGTGCTACGGAGGGCAAATGAGCAAATAATCTCTGCATTTGAAAGCAAATGATATCGCAGGATTTTGAGAGTGCGCTACTGTAGGTAGAACGGCGGACAAATGAAGACATTAGGAATGAGCTAAATGTACCTAGCGACTGGCTACTGCACTATGTTAGGAAAAAGAAGCTTGGATATGTTGGGCATATCATGAGACATGACGGTATGGAAAATAGAGTCCTTGTTGCCCACATTCTTGTGAAACGTAGGAGAGGAAGATCTAGATAAAGATGGGAGAAAACAGTGAGGGAGGCATTTGGTACCATGAATAAAGCAACAAAAATGGCTCAAAGCAGACGTTTGTACCATGGTTCCGTAAGGGAAGCTACGCTCTGATTAGAGTATGGTACGTCGACAAAGACGAATAATATAAAACTTACTAATAGTTACTTACAGGCATTCCAATTTTGTTAGATTCCTGAGTGGTCCAATGTCCGAAATGCTGTTGTTTGAAAGGGACCTGCATTATTTATATTAACAATAAAGACAGACATAAAAAGTGAAAATAAAAATACGAATGCAAAGTGCATCGCCTTAATTTTACATTAAATACAATCATTGGTTGCATAAGCAAATGTAATACAATGTATTTCTTTCAGTGTTTTTCCGTACTTATTCATGGCAATTCAATTGAAAGAATTGTTAAGTTGTGTTTGATGATAAATGTGCTTACATAGTAATTTTACGTATATATACCAACTTGTCGCATCAACAACAGATAAATGAGATTCGTGACTTATTTCAATGTCAATCAAACAATACCGAGTCCTAAAGTAGACTGCGTCAGAGTTTAAGATTTTGGGAATTTTGGAAGGCTTGTTCTTAGCAATCACGTTGACGTAATAAAAAACAGAGACATTCCAGTGCAGCACCATGCATTGGTAGGTGAGGATTACGATTGTTCTTCAGAACGTCGACGTGACGTCACGTGGCTGTTTAGAACAACCGTTTTAGAATGTAATGTGAAATATTGGTGGATATTGTACAGGTGTTATATCATTAAGTGTATGTAGTTGTAGTTAAAACGTAGTTGATTAAAAATTTATAAAATGGGTTTAAGAATGTAGCCAATCAGACGCGCTGAAATGAGTCACGTGTCAGTGCGCTCCTTATTTTTTTCGCTAACACACACGGAGTGCAAATTGTGCGCAACGAGAATTCATAACAGCACTGCGTGTAATCTTACCGCCAAGGTTGTCAGTTTGGCGTTTTTAACGCCAAAACGATAAATTTGGCGTTTTTATACCGTTTTGGCATTGAAGAATTCATAGTGCCCGACAAACGGCTTTTTGACACTTTTTGGCGTTTTGCAATGGCATACTAAAAAAAATCATCATAAAACCCAATTTTCTGAGGATTTTTAGAAAAACAAGCACCACAAGTGTTCAAAAGTAGCAGTGCACATGTACTTCACGTGCAAAATCTGGCTGCGTGTAAACCGCGGCACTCAAATTTTCGGCTGCGGCAGAAGTTTCAAAGGTGTTGTATGCTATGCTGCCCATGAAATGCATCAATGCAAATTTGGCGTTTTATACTGAATTTGGCATGTAATTTGGCGTTTTGAGAATCGGAAAACCTGGCAACTCTGATTACCACCGCGTGCGGTGCTGATCTGAGCTACCTGATCTTAGCTGAGCTGAGTGCTACGTGCGGTCCGGTGCGAACCACAACGTAGGGTTTGATTAAGTGTTAACGGCACACTCAGATGGAAACCAAGACTTGTTATTCCCGAAATGTTCCGGCCTGTTCCAGTGGTGCCAGGTAAAAATGTCAGAGGTAAAAATGTCAGAGGTAATAATGTCAGAGGTAAAAATGTCGGAGGTAAAAATGTCAGAGGTAAAAATGTCGAAGGTAAAAATGTCAGAGGTAATAATGTCGGAGGTAATAATGTCAGAGGTAAAAATGTCAGAGGTAATAATGTCAGAGGTAAAAATGTCAGAAAGATACCCTTTTTAAGTAAGCCTTTTGTTAAGAATAGGTCTGTGCTCTTTTATCCTGATTTTTTGTGACTTTGATACCCTTTTCACTACACGCGCACATACATAGGCTCAGAAAGATTTTCAGGATGGGGTGGGGCTCGATCATTTGTTTTTGACCCGCCGTATGAAGATTTTTTCCCCGACTGGCCCCCCCCCCTCCTCCCACTGTCACCAATTTAGACAGTCCCAAAAGTCTTTTTTTTGCGGGGGGGGGGGTGTTTTGCCGCCTTTTCAGAGTCTCTTTTTGCGTAGATTGTTAGAGCCTTTCTTTTCCTTATACACTTTACGCGTTTTTGTGTACAAGCATGGTGTCAATCTTGTAACAACATTGATCCCCGCGCGGGGCCCCTTGTCCCATTGACCACATACCGCATCGTGCAACCGACTAACATGCTAGGTCTAGATACGAAATTCTTTTAAAAAAAAGTATACTTCCGATACATCACATTACGATCACCAATCACACACAGGCACTAGTCAGG
>JZLH01S0267457.1:0-21271 GCA_001188425.1 Eucidaris tribuloides
AAGAATCAACACCAAATAATAATTAAATCGGGAGAGAGATAGAATAATATTTTACGGAGAAAACTGTTAAGCAATTTGTACACCCAATTGCGATGTTGAATGTCGTGATAAAGATATCTAATTTGTGTTATTGCTCTGCCATACAATGTTATCAATATGGATGATGGATTATCAATTTAGTTTTGATACGGTAATAAATGAAATGACAGAATTACACAATTTAGATATGATCTGAGTCAGTACATATTATCATATTGACGGAAAACACACTTTTCTCTTTAGACGTGGGACGGGCAGAATTCCGTCAAAACTCTGAAATTTCGCGTGCGCGTGTGTTTGTATGTATTGGTGTGTGTACCTCATGAAAGACAATTACGGTGTGTCAGACCAGTGTCCCCGGGGGATAATTCCTTTTGATAACTTTATATACAACAACCTACGTGCTTGAGGTTTTAACTAGACGCTGACTTGATCATGGCAGCATTGTTAATCTTAAACGTTGTATAGAAAATTCAGGTCCGAGCCTTACGAACAATGACCAAATTAATCCAACGTTCACGCCTCCAGGTCGGCCAGAACACGCAGACATTTCTAAACAATATAAAGGCATTGTAATTAAAGAACTGGGGGATTTAAAATGGCCGTACTTCGGCATTCGTTTTTCTGATTTTCCATTGACAAACTAAATACCGCAGTGAGGTATTTAAATCTGTAGGTCTTTTAAAGGTAGGGGATCTCTTTTGCATGCCTAAAAATTAACATTGTGTAAATGCAATGGTATTTAGAAGAAAATGCCATCTGGGAACCTTTACCAAAATACAGGAGCTAGAAACTCAGTTTTAGTGGAATTATAGTGACCGTTAGACTCAGATTTGAATTTTTTTCTGGAGAGAAAAAAATTCCGACCATAGAACGAACACTAAACGGCTATTGCTTTTCTTTCGCATTTTTCAAATTCTAGGTAATTACTGAACCCCAGATTTCACAGACATGCCCTTCATCAATAGCCTAAGGGCATGGGTTATCTTTTCCTGGTCTGTTGGGATGTTTGCAAATGAGATCCACTGCCTTTAATTTTACGAAACATTCCCGGTCGATCACAATTGATTATACCATTTACGCGTATAGTTGTCTATTCAGTAACAAGGACCCGATCCACGTACTGTCATACACCCGAACCCGTGAAGAGTGATTGCCAGCAGAAAAAAAGGCAATCGCTAATTCAAATTATAATAAGCAATAGAACAGATCACATGAAAACAAATCAATCAATCATTGAAATTAATAGTGGAAATCTTTCCTACACAACGATAAACAAAACGTTTTTCTTTTGTCAACAAGAATTCAACTACATTGTCAAATTTTGACCCAAAGCCACGCCGTAAGAAAAAAAATGATCCGAGTCGTAACAAGGTTTCCCTGAAGTGACGGACTAACCTCGATAAATTCTTTCACATTAAAAAATGTATCGGCATTTTTTTTTCATTTACAAAATAATTCTGTTGGAGGCTGTGATTATTTACATGTACATGTAAGATGACCATAAAAGTGTACGTATTAAACAGTTAGAAAGCATGGTAAAAATAGAATTAGCGGTATATAAAACATTGCAAACATGTGGTCAAAGTTCATTCGCTTATACACAGTTTTATGTTTTACTTGTTGGTAATTTGTTTTCTTTACTGGTGTTATTTTCGATTCACCTTTTGTCTTCGGAGTTATTTTCATGCCCATTTCATCTATTTTCATGAAAGTCAAATTAATGTAAACGGGATGTATATAACGGATGTGTATTGCACTTTTATGTCAGCAGGCACATGCGTTAATACTATATTGTTCGTCTGGCCAACAGAGCGTTTGGCGAATGGTGTAATTGAACTTTTTGGTTTATCAATTCCAGATCTATCTGTGATGTGTAGGACAGACAAATAACAAACAGATATCTAACTTTTCATTTCATGTTTATCGTCACTTGCTCCATGACAAACTTGGCAACTTGACTTGATTGATATTTCCAACCTCATGCCGTTTTCATGAAAGTGAACGCCTTGCAAACATGACCTCTCTGGACGCATTCGTGCGATAACACTGTTTCAGTTCAGTGCGCAGACATAACGGCTCATTTCATTGACCAATCAGGATCTTCAATGGTTGGTAAGGGGAGGAGCTTATTATCATGATCATTGAGGCGTACCGTGATCTCCGCATCAACCACGGCAGTGGAACCCGGCCCGTATCAAAAGTTTGAAACGCATTTTCTTAAAATCTTCTTCTCGGAAGATTACACTTTTTGCGGTAATAAATGCTTAATCTCGCTCGCAAAAACCAATGAATATGGACAAATTATACATCATTCTGTTTCCATCAAAATCTCAATTTTCATGATCTGCGACTTATGCCTCATTTCGACAGAGCGGGTCACATATATGTTTGTAAAGCTCTGTTTCTTTTCTTTCATTTGATACACACTTTATTATTCATCATTCACGCATGATTAAAGTAAAACAATTGATACTGGTGTTACCAAAATTTCATTTGCACACACAAGTTTCATCTTTGAATGCATTTTCAGGGTAGTGAATGTAATTATTTTTAAGAAATAAGGGCATCACTTTAAACTTCATATTTTCTTCTTTCATTTGACTCCTCATGCGTAAAAACTGAATGATGTTTGCTATATAGAAAACAAATAAAAAGAAAACATGCTCGTATTACCATGATTTTCAAAACGAATGCGTTTGAACCAATTGGAAGCGAATTGAACAAAAGGTTCACACACAGCTGATTTCACATATATAGCTTGCTTGGGAAATAACAGGCTTGTCATCCCGCTGGCAATGTAGTTCTTGATTGTTGGTTGCCTGCTCCAGACTGCAAGGTAAATCAATGCATTTTGGAGCATTTCTGGAAACAAGCATCACTTCAAATTGTCTTCTCTCAATCATGCATTGCTCATTTTTCACATAATGTGGTATCAAATGAAAGGAGATAAAATATCCTTTATAATGATGTCATTCAATATCGGAGATATCCTTCAAACGTAACAGTTTGAATTTCAAATTTGCTTGTGCAAATGATTTCAGGATTGTTCCCCTTCTGATTGTATTTACTCATTCATGCGTGAATAAATTTGTCCGTGATTGATATTTAATGAAAGAAGAGAAAATGTACTTTCCAAGCATGTATGACTTTCTTTACATATTTGTTGACAAGGGCGTAAGCGTCGGGGGGGGGGTGTGCACTCGGGTGCACCGTGAACCCCCCCCCCCCCCCCCGCAGAGCCAAAGGAGTTCCGCCCCTGGCAAGCAAAAAGAAATTTTCACCACCTTTTCTGCTTTCAACGCCTGGTTTTCTCAATTTTAGTTCCACCTCCCTAAGATGTGCACCTCCCCACACCAAGTTAGTTCCACCTCCGCAAGATGTGCACCTCCCCATCCCCAAACCAGCCTACGCCCCTGTGTTGATAAGATATAAAAATATCTCCATCAATCTCTGTTTCCTTTTTTTCTGGGACACACTACATGTAGATAAAAGAGTATGTACCCACGTGTAAATTTGAATATTTTGTTATACCAGCAAAAATACATAGGGACAGAGGTTGGAAACAGGACAGTTAATTACATGTATTTCCGTGTGAATTAACACCAGGATACTACTCGCCGCTTAGTGGTACGCGTAGGCGCTGCTGTCGCAGCGCAGCGTGGGTACCCTGGTGTTACGTGTGAATTTCACATTATGTGTGATCGACACCAATGAGGTATGAACTTGCGTTTCTGGAACATGTTCAAACTTCGTACTTCCGTGTGCTTTTTGTTCGTTTTGTCTGACAATGTTTTCTGTTATTGAGTGACAAGTACAGTGTGTATCAAAAAGAGTAGACACTTAGAAAAAAAATTGTTACAGAAAAATTTCACGATCTTGAGATGATTTTTTTGTATTTTGTATTTTTTTTGTATGAATATTTTACCTTGGATCTAAGCTATCTGATGACGCTGTTGATATTGAAAGTATTTCACGCATGCGTGAGCACACCCACTTTTGTCCAATCGGCCAAAAATGCATTTGCGCACAGAATGGTGTTCTTATAGTCGATGTTTAATGCCTCACAGACCGGTGCTGTAGAAGCTCTCAACTGATGTGAACAAGTATTGAATACTCAGCATGCTCAGAGAAGAGGTAATATCAATTCTGTGACAAGAAAGACAAAAATGTAGCAATGATTCAGATACACCATCCTAAAAAAAGGAGAAAATGTCTTTTTTTCTCAATTCACAGTTCATCTTGCAAACATGACATTTTCTTCTTTTTAGGTGGGGTGTATCTGAATCATTGCTTCATTTTTGTCTTTCTTGTCACAGAATTTATATCAGCTCTTCTCTGAGTATGCCAAGGATTCAATACTTGTGCACATCGCAAGGGCGTAGGCTGGTTTGGGCATGGGGGTGCACATCTTGGGGAGGTGGAACGGGGAGGGGCGCATCTTAGAGAAGTGAAACTAAAATTGAGAAAATCAGGCGTTGAAAGCAGAAAAGGTGGTGCCAATTTCTTTTTGTTTGCCAGGGGCAGAACTCCTCTGCTTCTGCTTCACCCAGTGCACCCCCAGCCTACATGCACCCTTGTTGTTTTTGTAGTTTTTTCTTTCTTATATTTTTTTGTCTTCTCTCTCTCTCTCTTTTTTTTTGCTATTAGGGTGGAACTCCTATGGCTCTGCGGGGGAGGGGGTGTGCACCCCCCCCCCCAGCCTACGCCCTTGCATTGGTTGAAATCTTCTGCAGCATCGGTTTGTAAGGCATTTGACATTGACTATGAGAGCACAATTCTGTGCGCAAATGCATTTTGGCTGATTGGACAAAAGTGGGCTGTGCTCACTCATGCGTGAAAAACTTTCAATACCAACAGTGTCATCAGATAGCTTAGGTCCAAGGCAAAATATTCATATGAAAAAATAATCTCAAAATCTTGATGTTTTTTATAAATTTTTTTCCTATGTGTCTACTTTTTGATACACACTGTATAGTCCAACCTTTGGTATAAAATCAGCAGTGCGTATGAGACGGGGCTGGGGGTAACCCCCATGGCCCTGCATCTCAGATATCTTAACTCGGAAATATTGTTATAATATGTCTTTTATTCTTCTTAATATCCCATGAAAAGGAGAAATCGCATGAATTGTCGCCTTCGCCAAGTGGGAAGCGGGTTAAGGTCTCCGTGTGTACATCATGTACGCCGAATCGCGTCGAGGGATTCATTCAGGCCCTTCGCACGTTGACTGACGTGGTGGAAGAAGTGAGATACGAGCCGTTGCCTTACAATGTAAACGAGATGAATAGAATCGATCTGAGTGATATCGATGTCATGATCTTATGTCATTCCATCGAGAACAGACGGTTTACGGTAACCAATGTCCCGGATGCGCTCTACGATGATTTCATACCGAGAGTCCAGAGACGCTTAGGTAACAATCATTCGAAATAAACGTTGTAATCACAATACTAATCTGGCACTTTATACTATATCACACAAGGAAATAAGAGTCCAGAAATCTAACAATAGCATGCAGTACACTAGCGATTCCGCACCCTTAACCCTATCTCTGCCGGGGTATTTTGGGAGATCATATGGCCGGGGGGGGGGGTGGCTCACAGGCCTCCCCCCTTCAGATCTCGGTCGTCGACCGCGCGATCGCGACGAAAGGTCGCCGGCGACCTAATCTACAAAAATTGTATTGTTATTTTTTTCTTCAAACTTTTTTTTAGTTAATTATGCTAATTTATGCATAATTAATCGGTGAAATCATACTTTTTGCTCTAACTCACTAATTAATGCTCCAAATATGTTAATTTTTGGTGTAGAGACCCTTTTTGGTGTTCTTAGCAAATGTACCTGAAAAAATATGATATTAGAATCAATTTCTAATGTATTTTATTGTTTTTGCAATATCTTATGTATTTCCCTTTGTTTTTACCTTTTGTTTTTCATTGTTTTTTCGATGAAATTTGTCAGTGACTCTTATGCAATCACAACTAGCATAAAATTAAGTAATTTGAATCAGTAAAAGCAAAAATATTCATACATTTATGATTTGGGGCTGAAAACACCATTTGTATTGAAATTGTACACAAAATTACGTGTTTGAGCAATTTTTGGTGGGACATGCATGTACAAAATTACTTCGGAACGGCGTACCCGCGCGTCACAAATCTGGTCTTAAAAGATGCGGGAGACTCGGAGGAAAAAAGTACATGAAATGTCGCGGCAAAAGCTTTTCGCGTTGCAGACATATCGCGCGAAATGTCGAGGGTGGGGGGAGCATCCCACGCCCCCCCCCCGGCCAGAGATAGGGTTAAGAGTGTAGAATTACACTATGAACCTATTAGGGTTTATTGCACCACATAGGGTGCAAAAAGGAAGAATTCCACCCGGGGGTTGAAAATTGTCATTGTTATAATTTTGTGCACCCAGAATTTTCTAAACGAAGTTACGTAGGTCTACGTACGTGTCATTTAGAGATAGGTGCGGGAATTTTGTTTTGCAGGCAGTATCCATATTTCCTTCTTTTCAAACAGGTTTTATTTTATCACTGTTTTCCATGAAAATGTGCTCTTGCTTTACATAAACTGTAAATTTGTTGTTGAGTCGCTTATAAAGGTACGCGTATAAACTGCACAATTTTGGGGAGCCTATATTGTTCACAGGCGTCGATCCTGGGGGGGGGGGGGGGGGGTCATCGTCCCCGAATGAAAATATTGGGGGGCAAACATATCGATTTGCCCCCCCCCGATAAGTTTGACAACTTGAAAAATTCATAATATGCAATGCAAATATATGTTTTAAAAAGAATTGTAAAGCACTATAAAATCATGACACATGGCAAAGAAATACTATTAAATATCCAAAATTGTGAATTTTTCGGCGCGCTTTTTGCGCGCAAAATTCTATATTACACTGTACAATTTGGCGCGCTCTTGGACATTTTTTTTCACTTTTGCCCCCCAATCCAAAACATGGATCGACGCCCCTGCTATTGTTTGTATGGTATTGTGAAAGCAAATACAAATTTTGAATTGAAATTTGTGGAAAATCTTCAATAAAAGTTCACTGATGATGGTAATGTTGAAAATGTGTGCATATTTGCCGACAAATCAATATCGTATGTACATACTTTGTTTAGGCTCACCGAATATAAATATAATAAATATGACCATCAGTTTCCAGCGTTTAACCCTTAATAGGCCTATGCACCCGCCCTGGGGCCCAGCGCCACTGTGCTGATTCCCATTCGTGCCAGACTTAAATCCCCCCCCCCAGCCAGGTCTAGAATCTAGATACTCTACAACAGATTTGCAGAATGATTTTTGTGTAAACATGACACTTGGCATTACACCGGAGGGGTGTTATCATACTGTCAAAAGGGATGCGTGATTTAAATACTAACGGCACTCTATTACATGCGCGTGAATATGCAATTGCCAATTAAAGAGTTGAGTTACATTAAAGGCTTACTGCATTAATAAATTATTGAAAAGTCCAACATACCATGGCCCTGGGAAGGGGGGGTGCTGGGGGTGCTGAAGCACCCCCAGAAATTTTTCAGGGGGTGCGCACCTGCAAGAAGACGTGTATGTCTATTTTTCGTTCAAATTTGACCGCAGAGCGACTTTTCAGCTGTTGATTTGGCCGCGAATTTGGCCGTGAAAAAAAATTTTTGGCCGCGAAAATTTTCCGCCGACACCCCCCCCCTCCCCCACTGAGCGACTTTTCAGCTGTTGATTTGGCCGCGAATTTGGCCGTGAAAAAAAAACTTTTGGCCGCGAAAAAAATTTTGGGGTCGCGAAAATATAGATCTCTGCACCCCCGGTGAAAAATCGTTCCCAGGGCTACTAACTGATGTGGTCCTGAGCAGAGTTGTACGGACCACATACGCCCTTTACTGGAAAAAAAAGTTTATACTGTGTGAATTAAATGCAATGGCTAAAAATATTTGATCTGTGGCAAAATTTAAATGCTGGACCCGTATATGTTCCAAGAAATGGTGAGTCCTAAATTTCCATAACATATACTGTTTAACAGGCAGTAGACTACTAATATCAAAGCATTATTTGAATATAATTTGGTAAAAGACAGAATTTCAAAGCAATTTTCTGTGCCATGACTGCATAAGAAAGGCCACCCATTACTTTGTATACAAAAGTATGGAGCTGTCCCTATGTGTGTGTTTGTTGTTGTTCTCTTTTAAATCACAATAACGGGTGAAACATCCAACCAAGATTATTCATATTTTTTCACTCCCTGTTACGTTTACTTTTGTTATTTTAATTAGTACTGGTAGGTTTTTTTTCAACGATTTATTATCTGTAGTTTGTGCTCATTGGTTACCGTTTACATGGATATTGTTTTATTTTATTTATATTTGTGTTTTTAACGAGTGAAATAAATTCAAATTCAGTTTATATCATTTTGTGTGACATTCTAGGAAAGAGCAAGTTTGGAGTCGTCGTCCATGATATGCCGTCGGAGAAACTGGAGTCGGATGAGAGGTTAAAATCTGAAATGACAGCGTTCCGTCAGCGACAACCCACAACCTTCAAGAATGCCTCACTCGTTTTGATTGGTGGACAATTGGAAACAAGCCCGGTGGCGTTAAATGAGGACCAGTGGTCTCAGGTGATAGATTTTCTGCATGGCGCAACGCACCAAAGTCTGTTGGAATGGATCCGTTGTTGGTTGTATCGCTGCTGTTGTTTTTGTTGTTATTGTCCATAGATGCCATACATACACGCACATAATACACACACACACACACACACACACACACACACACACACACACACACACACACACACACACACACACACACACACACACACACACACACACACACACACACACACACACACACACACACACACACACACACACACACACACACACACACACACACACACACTACACACACACACACACACACACACACACACACACACACACACACACACACACACACACATACATATCATATGGGAAAGCGGGGCTAGTTGGCGCGTGGGGTATGTTGGAACATTGCAATTTTCTCTCACAGCTTAAATATTTTTTCTTCAATAATACACTCAGGTGGTAGGCATTGACATCACCTCTCCACCATAAAACTTTGAGCCAATTAGATTTGATGTGGCATGTGCTAGAGGGATAAGTTTGATTTTTCGCCTTCCGAGTAATTTTTCTGATTCTCAAAAATTTTTGATTATTTTTACTAATGGCTAACGATAAGAATTCAAGTATTGCTATTTATAATAAGCCTGTATTTATCTATAAAATAAGGCTAATCATATTTGGTCTTGTTTGCTTAGTTTGACCACAGGGTCTTCAACGTCCCAAACATGCCCTCGGGGTTAGTTGGCACTTTGAGTCGGGGGTTAGTTGGCACACATTTTGGGAGGTGTGATTCAACAAAATTCATTATAATTAATGATTGATCTGCCTAAATAACGAGAGTACATGGAGCAATTTGAAACTGATTTCAGAACGAAAATATCCAGATGACCATGGCTGAATCCTTGGGCCATATCGCAGCTAAGGGGGGGGCTTGAGGCGCCATTAATTGTTCAAATATTCATCATATTAAAAGAGCTCCATCAACACATTTTACAATAGGCAACATCTTCCGCTCTTACTGCATATGCAAAGCATTTTTGGGCATTGCCCACCTGCAGCAAAAAGCTAGATCTCCTCACCGAAATATGTAAGGATTTAAGCGAAATCCTTAGACATAATTTATCGGTCCATTTTTTCACTGCAAAATCCTTAGACATGGGAGGCATTAATTACAGTAAAAAGACCTTAATAAGAGTACCCCCTCCCCGAAGGGCTATAATTTTTTTATTTCCCACAGAGTTTTTCTCGCGATGTTGCGCATGCGTCACCTTCACTACAGTTTTAACTGTCTGCGCACTTTCGAAACTGTTGTATATATGCTAAAGAAGACGTCAACTGTCGAGTCGCTGTGTGTGGCTAATTGATAGCTCGCTGTAGTTGATAGCGCTTTTTTGACCGAGTTCGAATCCCGCAGTACGGTGTTGTTTTTGCATTAGCAGTTTTTTTCGTCAATTTCGTGGAAAAACAATTTCGGCCCCCCCCCCGGGGTGGGGGGGGGCTTCATCCAACTATACTCATTACACTATTGAATACAATGCAATATTCGCAAAAAAACAAAAAACGCTGTACAGCACTCTAGTATATAACGACTTCGTTGACTCACGTGATAATCGGGTCATGGTGCATAAACTTTACCAGGCTGTTCGAATGTACGCAATATATGCTCGGGGAATTCCACGACGATGTACAGTGGTTGAAACGGCAGATGATGATGACTTGTTTACATGTACATCGTAGCATGTCACCTTCCCACTCAAAGACAATGGCTGTGCTAACTACAGAAATACTACAAGCATGGAACTGGTACGTATATAGCCATCAAATAAATATGGAGTATCACATGAGATAAATATATCATGTATATAAGATAAACATGTTAAACAGTGTGGGCAATTGGGCATATACTGTTGGCTTATCACATTAAAGTGGACGAAACAGTGGAAACATAACAGTGAACACACTGCCTTCCGGGTGAATTAATAATTGTGTGCTCGAGGCAAGAGTGTGAACTTTTGCTGCTGGCATAAATCCATGACGTTATGTCATATTCATCCAAGGGGGATGGACTCTAGTATTCATTTTATCCGCCACTTGATGATATGATTCCCGTCACGTATTCTCGGCAGTGAACTTTTCTTTCATTCTGGATACATGAACATGTTCAGCTCTTTTAAACTTCGTACATCTATGGTAATGGTTTTTGTCTTGTCTGACACGGTTTTCTGTTATTGAGTGCAAAATATATGTCCAACCTTTGATATCAACCAGCAAGGCTCAATGAGACGTAGGGCTGGGAGAATGCCCGCCCCCGCCTGCTGGATAGCCCAAGATTTTTTCCAACGATAGGAAGGGGGGGGAAATAAATTATCTTGAATGACATAAAATAATGTTATAGCTGAAATCGCACTGGATATTCAGGGAAAGAAAAAGGTACAGACGGCAATGGAGAACATTTCGGTGAAAAAGAATTTTTGCGACTGGCCCTATAGAAACAATTCTTGTATTCCTCAAGATTTTGCATGATGTGCGTCGAATTTACTTTGTTTTAACGGTGTGAAATTAAGAATAAGATCTGTTTTAGGGGCATTCTATGGGGTCCCCTCTACAAAAAATGTTGTGGGTAGGGCGGCATGCTCCTCCTATGAAGAGGTCCTATATGCTAAAATGTTGAAAGTATATTAGTAGCTTAAGCTTAAATACATCAGTGAGTGGCCTACGGCAATATACACGTTGAGGATGATAATGATATTTATGTACGTGATTCGAGTTCATCAGTTTTGTGCCAATTTTGATAAAAAAAGGATACACATGCAGTCGCACGTAGTGCCTACTGCAATTCAGTACGCAAGAAATCTTAATTATTCGTGTTGTTGATAGTTACTAAAAAGTAAATTGGAATTTCCTGTTATTTAAAAAAAGAACACAATTGCAAATAAAATGGCGATAATACAGTGTGCCAAAAGGTCACCGGATTTCATGGCAAAAAGATTCCATCATGATAAACCATTCTAATGAATAGGTATGTTTGTAAATCTGTGTTGTCCTTCTTTCATTTGATCACAACAACATATTATCATTGCCACGCATGAAGGTGTAATAAAACAATGAATATTGATCGCTACACATTTCATTTGCACGCACAAATTCCTATGGTTAGTGAATTTTACGGGGTAGTAAATGATATTTAAAGAAATAAAGCATTGAAATGAATATCAAAATTTCTCTTTATTGGGACACATCATGCCTAACCGGAATAACGTATGACGGAGAACACAGTAAATTAAAACATGCCTGTTGTAGCGTGGATTTCAGTATGAATACATTTTTGAGCTTTTAGGAGCAAGCGAACAAAGGTTCAGCGCCAGCTGACTTCAGCACAGCAATATCTTGATTCGGCACAACAAAGGCTTTCCGAATCTTGTTAGCGAGGTCATTTCTTGTTGCCTGGTTGCTCAAATCCAGAAAGTCAGAGTTAATGGGTGGCATTGTTGAAGCATTTCTGAAACAAGCATCATTTCAAATTGTCTTTTCTCACTCATCGCACGCTCATTATTATAAATGAGGTACATACCCGAAAGAAATAAAATTACCTGTTTAATAATGTCCCTTCAATATGAAGATATTCTGAATACTTTCAAGCGTGAGCCGTTTGAATTTTAAATATGCTCGTGTAAATGATTTTATACCTGTGTCCCTTTTGGATTGTTTTGCCAGTCTGCGTGAATGGAATCTTGCGAACTGGTATCAAATTAAAGAAGAGAATAATATGCTTTCGCCAACTATGTACGAGTTGTTGTCATATTACTATCCACTATAAAACAATCTTCATCAATCTCGGTATTCCTTTTTTCTGGGACAACACTGACATAAGGTATATGGATGGCAATGTGCTATATCGAAATTCCATTGTATTGAACTAGGAATGAGCAAACAAAACAAAAACTTATGAAACACCTCTTATTTCTGCTGATTCAAATTGACTGGATGAGTCAACCTGGTACCTAATCATTCCAATTAAAAGTGACCTTGATTTCCAATCAATTCTTGACTCGTCAGTGGTGTGGTGTTCACCGTGAGAATCAAATCAAGCTTGAATCAAAACAGCTTCGCAATTCCGAGTCATTTTAGAAGTAGGCTCCATGCTGATGTCATTCCTTTGATAGAATGTGATTTTGTAAAAGAGAGCGTGCAAAAAATACCTTGACGTCAGGCCGAATAAAATTTGACAGTAAGCCATATATCATTAAAGTCAGAAATGACTTTCCGTGTCTCAATATGCGGAATGAGGACGTAATTTTGAGATCTTTAAGGGAATTTGCTTGGGAAGGGGTGAGACGATGTTGACCCTGCATATTATTGTTATATAATCTTTTATTCCTTTTTTTACTATTCCATAAAAAGTGAAATCGGATGAACTGTTCCCCCTTCCCCAGCCGGCCGCAGCGGGAAGGGGTTAAGGTCTCATGTATACATTCGTTTCAGTCGAGCAGCGATCGAGGATTTATTGAGACCTTCGAAATGACGGACCATGGTGGAAGATGTTGAGTACGAGCAGCTCCTTATAATGTTAGACGAGATGAACAGATATCGATTCTGATGATATCGATTGTCATGATCTTAGCATTCCATCGAAAATCGACGGTCGCGTAACCAATGTTCCTGATTGCGCTCTTACAATGAATATCCGCGAGAGTTGAGTAGACACTTAGGTTAACAATCATTGCAAATGAAAGATATAATCACAAAAACTGGTCGTGGTCGGACAGTTTATACTTACACAATTAGAAATTATGGTGGAATTTATATAAAGGTATATACATGTACAAACGGCACCATCTTGCCATAATGCTTGATGGTATATTGGTGTAAAGCAACAATGAATTTAATGATATGTTTGGAAATATTTAAGTTCCTGTTCCTAAGTAATAAATTTGTTGAAAATATGTGCAGATTTAGAACAACACACCGTGGGCAGAACAAGCGTAGTATCTACAGACCGGTAAGTCTCTATAACTGAATAAATATCTAATCAAACTCAATAGGCCTGGGCATTGAATTATCATGTAGCGCTAGATATACTTACGTCAGTCCAGCATTTTAAATAAAATAACAGTGCAATCATGATTGATAATATTGCATTAAAATGCTTACGTTTTAATGATTTGTTAAAAGTAACGGAATGAAAATATGAATATACAAATGTTTTTGTTGTTCTCTCTTAAAGAACAATTTATCTCATTTGTGAAATTGTAGGAAGAGCAAGTGTTGGAGTTCGTTGTCCACGGACATGCCGTCGGAGAACACTGAACAGCAGACAAGGTTGAAAAACGAGAATGGACGCGTTCCGTCATCGAAACGCACAACCTTCAAGGCATGTCCTCGCTCCGTTTGATGGTGGACCAACTGAAAACAAGCCCCGATTTGGCGTTTAAATGAGACAATGGACTCCTGAAAGATTTTCTTGCGTGAGCAGCCCCGGAGCCCGCCCCAATTGTGGGATGTCGATGTCGTGTCGTCACCAGAAAACAAGAAAACCGATTTTGCAGGGTAAAAATAGCTGTAATAATGAATACACGTAAATCTTCTTTGTATTAAAGTAATGTGTTTTGTCAAGTTTCCGTTCTTCCTTTATTTCATTTGATACATACTCTATTATTCATTCATTGATTCAAACAATTGGATACTGTGTTAGCCCCATTTCATTTGCACACACAAGTTCATTTTGAAGCATTTTCAGGGTAGTGAATGTAATATTTTTAACGACAATAGGCATCACTTTAAACTCATATTTTCTTGTTTCATTTGACTCCTCATCGCGTAAAACTTGAATGAGTTGGCTATATAGAAAACAAATAAAAGAAACATGCTCGTTTACCAATTTTCAAACGAATGCGTTGAAACCACTTGGAAGCGAATTGAACAAAATGTTCACACACGCTGATTTCACGATAGCTTGCTTGGGAATAACAGCTTGTCATCCCCCGGCGGCAATATTAGTTCTTGATTGTTGGTGCCCTGCTCCAGAACGCAAGGTTAATGATGGCACTTTGGAACATTTCTGGAACAAAGCATCACTTCAAAATCTGTCTTTCTCTCAATCATCGCATGGCCATTTTTCACATGAATGTGGTATCAAAGAAAGAGATAAAGATCCTTTATAAGAAGTCATCAATAATGGCGAATCCTCAAACGTAACAGTTTGATTTCAAATTTGCTCGTGCAAAGATTTCAGGATTGTCCCATCTCTCGATTGTATTAACCATTCATGCTGAATAAATTTGTCCGTGATTGATATTTAATGAAAGAAGAGAAAATGTACTTTCCACATGTATGACTTTTCTTTCATATTTTTTGACAAGGGCGAACGGGGGGGGGGTGGCAGCTGGGTCAGCGTGACGCCCCCCCCCCCCGCCCGCAGAGGCCAAAGGAGTTCGCCGCCTGCAAGCAAAAAGAAATTTCACCACCTTTTCTGCTTTCAACGCCTGGTTTTTCTCATTAAGTTCACCTCCACTAAGATGTCACCTCCCCAGCACCAAGTTTAGTTCCACCTCCGCAAGATTGCACTCTCCGCCAATCCCCAAACCAGCCTACGCCCCTGTTGTGAATAAGATATAAAAATATCTCCATTCAATCTCTGTTTCTTTTCTGGGAACACTACATGTAGATAAAAGAGTATGTACCCGACGTGTAAATTGAATATTTTGTTATACCACAAAAATACATAGCGGACAGAGGTTGAAACAGGACAGTTAATTACATGTATTCGTGTGAAAACACAGGATACTATAACTCGCCGCTTCAGGGTACGCGTAAGGCGCTGCTGTCCGCAGCGTCAGCGTGGTACCCTGGTGTACGTGGTGAATTTCACATTATGAGTTGATCGACACGCAATGAGGTAGAACTTGCGTTTCTGGAAGCATTGTTCAAACTTCGGTACTTTCCGGTGTGCTTTTGTTCGTTTTGTCTGACAAGTTCTGTATGTGAGTCGACAATACAGTCGTTATCAAAAAAAGTAGACAATCTAGAAAAAAACTTGTTACAAGAAAAACTTTCACGGATTTGAGATGATTTTTGTATTCTTGTATTTTGTATGAATATTTTACCTTGGATCTTAAAGCTATCTGATGACGCTGTTAGATATTAAAAGTATTTCAACGCATGCGTGAGCACCCACTTTGTTCCAATCGGCCAAAAATGCATGTTGCGGCACAGAAGTGGTGTCTATAGTCCCCCGATGTTAATCCTCACAGACCGTGGCTTAGAAGCTCTCAACTGATGTGAACAAGTATTGAATACTCCAGCATGCTCAGTAGAAGAAAGGTAATATGCAATTCTGTGACAAAAAGACAAAAAATGTATAGTCAATCGATTCGA
Source organism: Eucidaris tribuloides (assembly GCA_001188425.1). Lineage (NCBI taxonomy): Eukaryota > Metazoa > Echinodermata > Echinoidea > Cidaroida > Cidaridae > Eucidaris > Eucidaris tribuloides. The sequence goes on from JZLH01S0267457.1 coordinate 16,027, forward strand.
TACACCATCCTATATAAAAAAAGAGAAAATGTCTTTTTTCTCAAATCACAGTTATCTTGGCAACATGACATTTTCTTTCTTTTAGGTGGGGTGTATGAATCATTGCTTCATTTTGTCTTTCTGTCACAGAATTATATCAGGCTCTTCCTTGAGTATCAAGGATTTCAATACTTGTGCACACGCAAGGCGCGTAGGCTAGGTTGGGCATGGGGTGCACAATCTGGGCGAGGTGGAAACGGGAGAGGGCGCATCTTAGAGAAGTGAAACTAAAATTCGAGAAAAATCAGGGGCGTTGAATAGCAGAAAGAAGCTGGTGGCCAATCTTTTTGTTTTGCGCAGGAGGCAGCATCCTCTGGCTTCTGCTTCACCCAGTGCACCCAAGCCTACAAATGCACGCCTTTGTTGTTTTTGTTAGTTTTTTCTTTCTTATATTTTTTTTGTCTCTCTCTCTCTCTCTTTTTTTTGCTATAGGGTGGACATCCTATGGCTCTGGGGGAGGGGTTTGGGTGGGCTGCACCCCCACCCCCTAAGCGCGTACGCCCGCTTGCATTGGTTGAAGATCTTCTGCAGCATCGTTGGTAAGGCATTTTGACATCGAACTAGAGAGGCACAATTCTGTGCGCAAGATGCTTTTGGCTGATTGGACAAGAGTGGTTGTGCTCACATCATGCGATGAAACAAACATTTCAATACCAACAGTGTCATCAGTAGCTTAGGTCCAGAGGCAAAAATATTCATCATGATAAACAATAATCTCAAAAATCATTTGAAATCGTTTTTTTATAATTCTTTTTTTGCCTAAGTGTCTTATGCTTCTTCGATACCACACTGTATAGGTCGCAACCTTTTGTATAAAGAATCGGACAGTGCGTATGAGAGCGGGCTGGGGGTAACGCCCCATGCGCTGCATCTCACGATACTCTAACGAATCGGAATATGATTTTATTTGTTATAAATGTATCCTCTCTATTCCCTTCTTAATATGCCATGAAAAGAGAAATCCGCACATCGAAGTCGCCTTTCGCCACGTGGAAAGCGGGTTAGAGGTCTCCGTGTGTACACATGCTACCGTGGCCTCCGAATCGCGTCGAGGGATTGATTCAGGCTCCTTCGCAACGTTGACTGACGTGTGGAGAAGTGAGTATACCGAGCCGTTCCTTACGAATGTAAACGAGATGAAAGAATCGATTCTGAGTGATATCGACTGGTCATCGATTCTTATGTCCATTCCACTCGAGAACAGCGTTTACGGTAACCAATGTCCCCGGATGCGCTTACGATGATTTCATACCGAGAGTCCAGAGACACGCTTAGGTACACATCATTCGAAATAAACTTGTGAATCACAAATACTAATCTGCGTCATTTATACTATATCACACAAGGCAAATAAGAGTGCCAGAAATCTAACAAACGCATGCCAGTACACGAGGCGATCCGCAACCCATTAACCCTATTCTCTGCCGGGTAATTTTGGGAAGATCATATGGCCGGGGGGGGGGGTGGCTCACAGGCCTCCGCCCTTCAGATCTCGGTCGTCGACCGCGACGAGTCGCGACGAAAGGTCGCCGGCACCTAATCTAGCAAAATGTATGTGTATTTTTTTCTTCAAACTATCTTTTTAGTTATTAATGCTAAGTTAATGCAAAAGTTAATCGTGAAATCACTACTTTTTGCTCTAACTCACTAATTAATCTCCAATATGTTAATTTTTGGTGTAGAACTGCCTTTTGGTGTTTCTTAGCAATGTACGTGAAAAAATTATGATTATAGAATCAATTTCTAAATGTATTTTATTTGTTTTTGCAATCATTCTTATGTATTCCCTTTTCGTTTTTTACCTTTGTTTTTCATTGTTTTTCGTGAAATTTGTCAGTGACTGCTTAGCAATCACAACTAGCAATAAAATAAGTAAATAAGTTGAATCAGTAAAAGCAAAAATTATTTCATACATTTATGATTTGGGGCTGAAAAACACCATTTGTATTGAAATTGTACACAAATACGTTTTTGAGGCAAGTTTTGGTGACATGCGTGTCAACAATACTTCGGAAACGGCGTACCCAGCGCGCACAAATCTGGTTCTTAAAAGATGCGGACTCGGAGGTAAAAAAAGTCATAAATGTCGCGGCAAAGCTTTTCGTCGTTGGCAGACATGATTCGCGTCGAAATGTTGCGAGGGTGGGGTAGAGCATCCAGCCCCTCCCCCCCCCCCGGCAGAGATAGTGGTTAAGAGTGTAGAATTACACTATGACCTATCGTGGTTTATTGCACGCACATCAGGGTGGCAAAAAGGAAGCATTCCACCGGGGTTGAAAATTGTCATTGTTATAATTTTGTGGCACCCAGAATTTTCTAAACGAAGTTACGTAGGTCTACGTACGTGTCATTAGAGATAGGTGCGGGAATTTTGTTTTGCAGGCAGTATCCATATTTCCTTCTTTTCAGCAGTTTTTTTTATCACTGTTTTCCATGAAAATGTGCTCTGCTTTACATAAACTGTAAATTTGTTGTTGAGTCGCTTATAAAGGTACGCGCATAAACTGCACATTTTGGGAGGCCTATATGTTCACAGGCGTCGATCCTGGGGGGGGGGGGGCCGATCTCCCAATGAAAAATTTGGGGGCAAACATATCGATTTGCCCCCCCCCCCAATAAGTTTTGAACAACTTGAAAAAATCATAATATGCAATGCAAATATATGTTTTAAAAAAGAATTGTAAAGCACTCATAAAATCATGACACATGGCATAGAAATATATTAAATTAAAATCCAAATTTTGTGAATTTTTCGGCGCAGCTTTTGCGCGCAAATTCTATATTACACTGACAATTTGGCCGCGCTCTTGGACATTTTTTTCACTTTTGCCCCCCAATCCAAACCATGGATCGACGCCCCTCTATTGGTTTGTATGGTATTTGAAAGCAAATCACAAATTTGAATTGAAATTTGTGGAAAATCTTCAATAAAAGTTCACTGATGATGGTAATGGTTGAAAATGTGTGCATATTTGCCCGACAAATCAATATCGCATGTACATACTTTGTTTAGGCTCACCGAATATAAATATAATAAATATGACCATTCAGTTTCAGGCTTTTAACACCTTAATAGCCTATGCCCGCCGCTGGGGCCCAGCGCCACTGTGCTGATTCCCATTGTGCCAGAACTTAAATCCCCCCCCCCAACGCCAGGTCTAGAATCTAGATACTCTACAACAGATTTGCAGAATGATTTTGTGTAAACATGACATTGGCATTACCGGAGGGGGTTATCATACTGTCAAAAGGGATGCGTGATTTAAATACCAACGGCACTCTATTACATGCGCGTGAGAATTGCAATGCCAATTAAGAGTTGAGTTACATTAAAGGCTTACTGCATTAATAAATATTGCAAAGTCCAACATACCAGGCCCTGGGAAGGGGGGGGGTGCTGGGGTGCTGAAGCACCCCAGAAATTTTTCAGGGGTGCACCTGCAAGAAGACGTGTATGTCTATTTCTTCAAATTGGCCGCAGGGCGACTTTTCAGCTGTTGATTTGGCCGCGAATTTGGCCGTGAAAAAAATTTTTGGTCGCGAAATTTTCCGCGCACCCCCCCCCCCCTCCCCCACTGAGCGACTTTTTCAGCTGTTGATTTGGCCGCGAATTTGGCCGTGAAAAAAACTTTTGGCCGGAAAAAATTTTGGGGTCGCGAAATATAGATCTCTGCACCCCCGGTGAAAATCGTTCCGGGCTACTAACTGATGTGGTCCTGACAGAGTTGTACGGACCACATACGCCTTTACTGGAAAAAAAAGTTTATACTCGTGGAATTAAATGCAATGGCTAAAAATATTGATCTGTGGCAAAATTTAAATGCTGGACCCGTATAGTTCCAAGAAATGGTGAGTCCTAATTTCCATAACATTACTGTTTAACAGGTTCATAGACTAGCTAATATCAAGGCATTATTGAATATAATTTGGTAAAAAGACAGAATTTCAAAGCATTTCTGTGCCATGACTGCATAAGAAAGGCCACCCATTACTTGTATACAAAAGTATGGAGCTGTCTATGTGTGTGTTGTTGTTGTTCTTCTTTAGAATCACAATAACGGTGAAACATCCAACCAAGATTATTCATATTTTTCACTCCTGTTACGTTTACTTTTGTTATTTTAATTAGTACTGGTAGGTTTTTTTCAACGATTTATTATCTGTAGTTTGTGCTCATTGGTTACCGTTACATGGATATTGTTTTTTTTATTTATATTGTGTTGTTTAACGAGTGAAATAAATTCAATTCAGTTTATATCATTTTGTGTGACATTCTAGAAAGAGCAAGTTTGGAGTCGTGTCCATGATTGCGTCGGAGAAACTGGAGTCGGATGAGAGGTTAAAATCTGAAATGAACAGCGTTCCGTCAGCGACAACCCACAACCTTCAAGAATGCCTCACTCGTTTGATTGGTGAGCAATTGGAAACAAGCCCGGTGGCGTTATGAGGACCAGTGGTCTCAGGTGATAGATTCTGGCATGGCGCAACGCACAAAGTCTGTGGAATGGATCCGTTTTGGTTGTATCGCTGCTGTGTTTTTGTTGTTATTGTCCACTAGATGCCATACATACACGCACATAATACACACACACACACACACACACAACACACACACACACACACACACACACACACACACACAACACACCACACACACAACACCACACACACACAGCACACACACTCACATCACAGCACACACACACACACACACACACATACACACACAACACACACATTACACACTCACATGCACAACACACAACACACATACAACACACCACACCACCACACACTCACATGCACAACACAACACACTACACACACACACACACACCACACACACACACACACACACAACACACACAATCACCACCCCACACATGCACACAAACACACAAACACACAAACAAACACACACCACAACCACACACACACACACACACACACACACACACACACACACACACAACACATACATACATAGGGAGAGCGGGGCTAGTTGGCGCGTGGGTATGTTGGAACATTGTAATTTTCTCTTACAGCTTAAATATTTTTCTTCAATAATACACTCAGGTGGTAGGCATTGACATCACCTCTCCACCATAAAACTTTGAGGCCAATTAGATTTGATATGGCATGCTAAGAGGATAATTTGATTTTTGCGCCTTACGAGTAATTTTTTCTGATTCTCAAAAATTTTTGC
>JZLH01S0267492.1:27192-40591 GCA_001188425.1 Eucidaris tribuloides
TTGTAAACAGAAACTAATATTGAAATTGTACCTGGTTCTTTGTATAACAAAAGAATGTCATCATCTTCAAATTCATCTGCAAAAGAGCATAATTTATAAAAGAATGAACACAATAGCGATATAAATATACATAGAACAGACACCGTCATTATTATTTTCTGCCACAGCAGAGATTAATCGTTTAGATTAGACAGATATAATTATGTAGATTTATTCTATCGATCTCATTTCGTGGCCATTGGCCAAAATACATGAGTTTTACAATTAAAAACACTCCAAAATTATATATACGTACAATTAAAAAATGCAAATACAAAATACGAATGCAAATTCGGGACATTACAAATTATAATGCAAGAAATAATAAGGTTTCCAGGTTACTCTTGTTATAAAATAAAGCAATTTAGTGAACCTTTTCAGTGCATGTGATAATAAGTGAACTTCGCGTACATTCTTCGCTAAACAACTTAACGAAACAACCAATGCCAAACACAATGAAAATAGATGCAGAATAATTAATTAGTACAATTTGTTCCTACTGGGGGCTTATTAGATATTAATGAGCTCAGACATAAGGAATAATTTTCGGGTATTTGTAACCAAGTAAACCGTGGCATTGCCGTTAACCAGCATGGCCTGGTGGTTGTGCCGCTGACCGGATATCAGTAGGTTTCAGGTTCGAATTCTGTCTGGTCAATTTTTTTTCTGAGTCATTAAAATAACAGATCAAGCATTTGATCTTATTTATCATTAATTTTATAATACAGAGATGTAAGGCAAATTTATTCTGCATCTAAAATTCTCTCTGCAAACATTTCATTCATTAATACAATTCGTTCCTACTTGGGGCTTATTAGATATTAATGAGCTCAGACATAAGGAATGATTTTCGGATATTTGTAACCAAGTAAACCGTGGCATTGCCGTTACCCAGCATGGCCTGGTGGTTGTGCCGCTGACCGGATATCAGTAAGTTTCAGGTTCGAATCCTGTTGGGTCCATCTTTTTCTGAGTCATTAAAATAACAGATCAAGCATTTGATCTGATTTATCATTAATTTGATAATACAGAGATGAACAGCAAATTTATTCTGCATCTTAAATTCTCTCTGCAAACCTTTCATTCATTAATACAATGAAACTAATTTTTGCAAAATCTGTTCGCGTAATTAGGGAAACGGATTTGTAAGAAGATGCTCACTTCTTCGTGTAGCTGGCTGCTTGCAGATAGCCTGCCTGGCTTGAGGAGATGCACATGGAACATCGTGCCACAATGCTGTAATTCGGACGCTGGTTGAAATGATGATAGTACACCGCTCTAACGTGCCCCCGTTTGGGTTGGCGAGAATAGATGTCATCTGGTCTACATTAACGAAATATGAAGTCATTTAAAATCTAATATTGATTCATTGATTGTGGTCTGTAAAATGGGGTTGTCTTCAAGATACATACTGGACAGGTGTATATTATATACGGGTCTGAATCCTCTTACGTAACATGGGGTAATCAAGAACGTATTTGATTTGTTTTGATTATTTTGTTTTATTTCGTATTTCACAACAAAATACATGAATATACATTCATTACAAGATATAATCAGAAATGATATAAAGTAACACATACAACTTGAACGTCCACACATATTTATTATATATATATATAACCACAAGGTATACCAGGTAGCTCAAAAAAAAAACCAGAAGGCATTTTTTCCCCTTTCATTATTATCATGTTCCTTTATCAATAGAATTGTTATTTTTTCCATTCATCCGCAACCTTTTTAATACCGTCTTTACGTAAAAAAAAATTCCCCAAATGTAAGTAATGACAAAAACATTACGTTTACAAAACAACATGCGGGCGCATTATTTTCAAAGTAGATATATTAAGTGTATAATTACCTGTCTGGTATGAACCAGTCTGTGTAAGACATGGGCGAACCGTCAGACCAGCGGAACATCCCTCTGTCGTCCCTGTTACCTAATCCTAAACAACCAGTGAAGAAATAATCTGCGTTATGTACGTTGGAGAAATGAAGACCTTCGCGGTCAGAAGATTAAAAAAAAGGGGCATGATCTTAACAAAGGGATACTACTACTATTACTACTACTACTACTACTACTACTACTACTACTACTACTACAACTACTACTACTACTGTCTACTACTACTACTACTACTACTACTACTACTACTACTTCTACTACTACTAATGATAATGTGACTTGTATTGCGCCAAATCGACCATGTAGAGTACTGAAGGTGCAAAGTAGCAGTACTACAAGTGATAATGATTACAATGAATATAAATGATATAAATACAAAAACGACATAATCACGTAAAAGAACTGATCTAAAAATAATTTTTACACTGAAGCAGATATCTCAAAATTGCACTGAACAGACTGTATTATAATTGTTTCATTTTGTAATGCAGTGGACATGCGTTAGGCACCCGGGGTGGGGGTTGGTTGCCCCTTCCAGAAATGTTAAAATCTCCCCCTTTTTTCTTAGGTTTTTGACTTTGAAATGTTTGATTAGTAAACGTGGGTCTTTAAAATCTAAAAGACCTCACAACTACCCACACACTGCAAAAACGGGGGTGTTAAATTTAACACCAAGGGTGTTGCACAATATGAATACCGAAAAAGTGTTGATTTTCAACACCCATGGTGTTAAAGCTAATTCCCTTGGTGTTTGAAATAATTCGTTTGGTGTTAAAATAACACCCGTGGTGTTAAACTTTTAAACGTCTGGTATTTATATCATGCAACACCATGGGTGTTAAATTTAACACCCCCGTTTTGTAGTGTAAGCCCTGTTTTGCGTGCAGACTTGTTCAGACAATATGTACATTTTACATCTCAGTCTGTCTCAATGACCATACCTATGTAAGTTCTTTGATACTTTACGGTCCAGTTTCTGATAAGCCGATTAAACACAAAGTTCATGTCCCCGCCATCCTTGATGCTCGCCAGATGAGAATAAGAGCCCTCCATGGTGCATAACTCTTCGGCGTTATTCCACGTTACACCCGTGTCCATTTCAAGGAACCGGTAGCAATAACCATTATAGATCACCCAACCTTGGGGGCAACTATACTCTGAATATACATAAACAATGAATAAATAAATAAATAAATAAATAAATAAATAAATAAATAAATACATACATACATACATACATACATACATACATACATACATACATACATACATAAATACATAAATAGATCAAATAAAGTAAAGGAAAATAAATCCCCCAAAGCACGATTTGACCCTTTGATCCTTCTTATTGCATGCTACATTTATTTGTAGCAAATCAAGCTGTAGAATATTTTCTGTAATGCCAGTATTGATATGTAAAATTTTGCTCTCTTTTTAGCCATTTAGAGCAAGGTTTGAAGAAAAATATTATTAACATCGCGAAAAAAGTTTAAATGGAGAATTGATGGTGTAGATCAGACTTGGTGTTCACATCTGCATTATTAATGGTTGATCTTTTCGTTTTAACGACTCAGAAAAGTTTTGAGCTAACTGGAAATAAATAAGGGCAGCAACTTTGCTTTGCAGCATAAATTCGCTTTGTAACCCCCCCCCCCCCTTCATTTGTATCTCTTCTGAATGCTTATGTATGCAAGGACTGATGGTTATGTACTTGTATCCAGGTAATCCAGTAACTAAGTGCAGACTAATGGTAGAACCGCTACTTGGATAGCAGTAGGTTTCGGGTTAAACTCTTTTCGAGTCAATCTTTTTCTGGTCAATTAAGATAGAAAGATCAAATATTTGATGAAATTATCGTGATTATAAAGTTTATTTAGTCCCATCATACTAAAATAACGACATACACAAACACTACTGAACATTGGCAACGTGGAATAGAATGGCAGCAAATTAATAGGAGCGAATGGAAACTAATTGAGGAGCGCTGCGTCCATCTATGATTGTGCAATGCATGATGATAATGATGATGATGATGATGATGATGATGATGATGATGATGATGATGATGATGATGATAATGATTGATGATTGAAGATACTGTTGAACATTGTGGCAGCCCCATTTAAATTGTTGTATACCATTATACCTGACCTGCATGATAATGATTAGACAGACAAGTAAACTCCACAGAATACGGCAATTTGGTAGACAGATAATATCACTGCATGAAATAATGTCCTGGTACAAAAATTCTACAACACAGCAATTGGTGGGGAAAACTGAAATGGTCGCTCATTGATTTTCTCTTCTTAAAAGTACTTATTGATGGTTTTAAATTACAGGTTGGGGGGGCTTCATTTTTAGACCACACCAGACACAATATTAGCATGCCGGAGGCTCATATTATTTAAATCGTAAAACCTGATTAAGTGATACCTTTAACAGACAGAAAATGGGTACATTTGGTGATTAATCATTGTGAGAAAGAGAACTAACAAACTTACCCGCATCAGTTTCCAACACAACGGGTGTTTCAGGTACAAACCACCCGGTTTCATATTCTGCAAGGAACTTTGCTCCCGTTGTAGTTGTATCTAAACGAAGTTCAATTCTAATATAGTTTTGTCGAGCATAAATGGTCTCTGGTGGAAGTTTTGAATCACAATAAGTATTCGTTAAATCAATTCCATTGTTGGTTTTCTAGAAAAAAAAGAACGTTTACCAAAGTGATAAGTTGAATTAAAGGAACAAATAGACGATAAATCAGTACAAAAAAAATGGTTCAATATTTTAAAGAACGTTCTTTTTGCACTCCTAAATTTAAAGGCAATGTGAACCCTGTGGTCAAGTTGGTTTTAATAAAAGCAGAAAAATGAGAGAAACATATTAATGAAATCCATCAAAGAAAAGCGGAGGCATGGAATTTTAAAGTTTAAATTTGTGACGTTACATGCGAGCAGCTCCTCATATGTCAAGTCGTATAAAATTCCATAAAAGTGCCGTTTTCTCGGAAATATGAATATGATTTACCTGTGCATTCAATATATTATTAGAAACATTATTTCATACAGGCTTCTGTGTAAAAAAAAAGAATCTGTTCAATTATCACAAAGTAAAAAGTTACCCTTTAAGTACAGTATAATTAAAGAAAACACTTTGACAGAAATGCGTAAAATTCAAGTCTCCAGGAAATAACATGTCGTGTGCATCTTAGAAATGGAGTTTTGACAAATAATGATAGTATATAATTATTACTTTATGGGTGTTTGGGGTAAGCGAGTAAGCGACGTAGGAATTAAGTATAGTACAAACTCACGCTGTAAAAATACACCCTTTCCCATTATGTTACTGACGATTCGTCCCATGATCTTCTTTTGTAGGTTTCTATACAATTCTTTCAATATCATAAGACTCTCAAACAGTACTTTTAATTTGAGTCACATGTTACCAAAATTTGTACAAGTTTTACACTCGTTTAATTGCGAGTAACATAAAGGGTATGTTAACAAAAGTCCAAATCTAAAAGGATATAACTTTCCTTCTAGACATAAAACAGTTGTGCATGGTAAATGAAGCCAACGCACAATTCCTCAGAATGAACTACTTAGTGGCTGCAAACTTTTTGTTATAGGATTTACCTCTTTGACCTTAACGTAACTATATTCACAGTATTCATCCTGCGAGTTGATTGTAAAATTGATGAATCTGAGCTCGATGTACGACTTGGATGCTGTGTTAATAGTCCACACACAACCACTTCCGGGATCAGATGCTGCAGGATAGTTTGTCGATGCGATAACGCCCTCTGGTGACAGACACTGTAATTCGTTAAATGAACATTCGCCCCATCCGACGTAGCAGCCAGGTACATCTGAGGAAAACGGAATGGTATCAACTAGAAGGAATCGTTGCAGATATGTGTCATTTTGTAGTTGTCGGGACATTTTACATTATCTGAATAAAAAGTTCAGGTTGCTAAACCATGAAATTCGACTTGTTTTGTAGTATACACTTCTTTTACTACCTAACATTTATTCCTCGTTTAATTTGGAGTATGTTACTTACGTATACCTGCATCAGTATCGTGCGTGTAGACCTACATTTGATATCTTGGTGGTGTGTGGAACTCGCTCCATCACATGCATCTTCTCTATTCTGTAATGACGATGTGGTTTGTAGTGTTGTTATGGAATGTTTCTTGGCGACTTCTTTGTTCTTTTTACTAGAAACTACTTTCGGAGGAAAATAAATCATGAACTACCTCATAAACTACATTAAAAGGAATTGACACAAACACAACACAAAACAGAGGCTTACAGATCAACACCACTACATAGAGTACATCTTCATAGTTCTATCTGCACCGCAAACTTTATCATTAAACCGTTTGCAGGTCGCCAAAAGCCATCACACCAAGACGGTCCCCAATTTTAATGTCTAAGAAACACCAAAATTGACAGACACGTGCAATATTGTTGTATAACTCAAGGCAGGTCAAATTTACTCTACATCACATCTTTATATTGTCTTCAGAAAGTTAAAGAGCCCCAAAATTACGGACCACGAGCTGCTGTACATGTACACCCTCCCCATGAATAATGAAAATGAAATATATTTAGACGGATTTTTTTTCACCGGGTGCTTGATTCTTTGAAGCCACGACATTGGTTGGTAATCAAAAAAAGTAAAACCACACTTGACAAAAATCTGAAACTTTGATATATATTTTGCTTCAACTTTCTTTTTGGTGGGAGGGGGATGATGATTCCCTTTTGGGGAAAAAAACTAAACTGGATGTACCGCCTTCTACAGGTAAAATAATTTTCCTGGGCCATTTTTACCACTTTTATGTGGGAATTTCATCTTCGCATTATGTGTCCTCTCATGAAACTACTATAATTGAATCAATTCTGGAAAAAAAATCGCATTTGCTGTAAAATGGATGAACCCCCTTTTGGAAACAATCTCGTCATATTATAAGACAAAGGTTTCTCGATCTAGAGATCCCCGGTTCGATTCCCGTCGCGGCGTCTGAGTCCTTGGGTGAGACAATTCATCTACAATACCCCTCTCGACACAAATGGGTACATGAGAGGACGAGAAATCCCGTTGGAGGCAAAATTGGCTAGAGCACCTTAGTGGCAGGCGGGCGAGGAATACTCCCGAGGGAGTGGAGGGGGTGCACACTTGTGCAGGCGTGATATATGGTACGATGATCAGGGACGGTGAAGTGGTGAGAGCGCGGCATTAACGACGCTGATCCAAGACTATATAAACCAACAACTTTACCTCTCTTTCTACCTTTAATACATTACCTGAAAACCAGTAGTTTGCTTTGAAACCACTTGATTTGCCATCAAGTCCCGTCAAAACTTCAATGGTGGCGCTCTCCATGTCACTTATCAGAAGGAGAGGGGATTTTGAATGACAGGTGAAAATAAGCTGACGTTTCGACGAACCCACGTGACCAGTGACGCGAACCAAATCTTCACAAATTCCGATCATATTGGCTAGCATCTGAAAAATAGGATTAAAAAAAATAATCTGTGTTTCTTTTAGATACGCAATCTCTCATGTGTAACTTCATATGCATAGTATCGGTAGGTAGTAAGCAGGTAGTAGGTGAAAGAAAGAGTGCCTGAGAACGTGAAGGGAGATGACAGAATGTGAGGATTTCCTGGCGGCGAGTGTTGATACAGAAATGGATATTTTGTTTTCAGACCTAAATCTTATTTTAGCAATTTTCCCTAATGCTAGAAATGAACCAAGCTACTTTTCATACCCAGATTACGTCAAAAGATTATGTAAAAATCTCGGACACAAAAATGGAACTTTTTGGTTGTGTGAACGTGATGGTAGGCCGCGTTGACTGGTGTTATGTATATATCAGGCAATTCCCTGGGTGTTATATCTTAAATTCAACACACAGGCTGTTAATACAATGTTTTAATAGGTAGTAGTATAGTAGTAGTATAGTATTTTCATGATAATGTAAATGGTTTCAGGCGATGAATGGATCCTTAATGTATACTGCAGTGTTTCTATTTTCTTTTGGAGTGAAGTGTCATTTTACTCCCTTGGCCTCTAAACTGCTCATTCGCCACTTTATCAGTTTATCACGAAGTAAGGGCGTAGGCAGGGGGTGCACTGAGTGCACGTGCTCCCCCTCCCCCACGCGCGGGGCAGAGGAGTTCTGCCCCCGGCAAGCAAAAAGTAATTCGCACCCCTTTTTTCAGCTTTCAACAGCTGATTTTCTAAAATGTAGTTTTACTTCCCCAAGATGTGCACCCCATGCCACTTTAATCCCAACTTCCGAAGATGTACACCTTCCCATTTTCAGAACTCACGTGGTAATCTGTGAATTGCAGCGCGATGTATTTCCCCTCTGGGGCTTCAATGTGATGGCTACAGTGACTGTATGGAGGAAATGTCGAAGGGTACGGCCAGGTCAGGACTGTGCTGTCATTGACGGTGATGACGGAGGTTGACCCACATCCGGTCGAACAAGCAGCTGCACTGCAATCTGAAACAAAGGGCCGAAATATTTCAAAGTTATAATCTAGGATATTCAGGGGCAGTGACAAAACGAGAAGAATTGACAATGCCACAAGAACTAAATGAGTTGAAACATAATGCTCATACACAGTGGCCTGTGTGAATGTCAAAGCCGGAGAAATTTGTTTTGAATGTGTTTACTTGAGGGGAAACAGACATTTGTTGCTCAGCAGGGCGTACTGAATATGGACCTGACAAAAGGTGAACCCATAGAAAACTACACAATTGATTTGAACGTCACAACAGGTTTCTTACAATAATAATTGTACAAGATCGGAGAAAGGTTTAACCGTGAAATTTTCTCAATAGAAACCTCAAATGGCATATTGATTCTGATTTTACCAATTTCTAAATACATGTAGAAAACGTCTTCCTGTCTGACCACTCAAAGAAAGAATCCCTATGTCATTTTGCGTAAGATCAGAGTATTGTACAGGCTTAAAGGTTCAAAGTGTTCTTAATGTTTCAAGTGTTTGAAAATAACATTTTTAAAATAAACTAATTAAAATGCACGGCAGCTAAGCTTATATCTGAATGTGTCGATTACGGCAGGAATTTTATAAATTTCATAATTTTGAAATCTTGAAAGTTTGCAACAACAGATTTTGTATACGCCATTTACAATTTGTCTGCGATTGCCTTCATTTCGTTCAAACAATGAATGACTTATGCGAAACACTAAATTTGGGATAATAATTAATATGCCAAAAAAACTTCCTAAATGACATGAAAAACATCGAAGTATTTGCGAAAAGATGAAACAATAGTGCACCTCTTATACCAAAAATAAATATCCTTCTATGGCTAACAGTTATAGCTTGAGTACCGATTCTTTGTGTTGTCCAAGACAATGGCATGACATTTCTCCAGCGAAAAGTTCTCCTGTGATTATATCAAAGAAGTCAATAAGTTGGGATAAGGCATGCCATTGGGTTTTCAACCTAGATTAGGGTTAGAGTTAGGGTTAGGGGTTGAGCTTGGGCTGGGATTGGTGGATGAAATCATCGGCGGAACAATTGTCGCCGGACCAAATGCCATGGCATCGTAAAAGACGATTTCCAATTTGATATAACAGTAATATATTATCATTACCGACTTCATCATACGTCAGACTAAACCCAATTTCTTTCGGCATGTCTGGGCCGAGGGAACCGACTTCATATCGTAATGCAGCATATCTGCTGTATGACATCAGCTGCAGGTCGACATAATCACCGCAGATCGGTCTGGGGTTGTCCAAAGTATTGTTTTCAGTAACGTCCGAGAACAAGAGCATATCTGCGCAGTCGAACGGTGGAGAATTGCTTCGACGCAATGTTAGCTGGTGTATTGACAACCTAAAGTGAGGTAAGAATAAAAGTCAGATGAGTACCATTCTGCTGGTGTGGACGGGATGTAAGGTTTCTACAAAATAATACCTCGATATAAGCGAGATGGATAAAAACAAGAAAACTTGCACGTCGACGGTTTGAGGCATCAAAAAGTAAGGAGAACATAACCATTAATCCAGTCATTAGTCGAGAAACGGAGGCAGACGTGCATGAGTTACAAAAGCGATTAATTCAGTTTTGATCGGTCTTGTTCAATAAGAGTGAACACATGTTAACTTGAATGAAAACATTCAATCCAATCTTTCATTCATTTGCGGGTTCATTTGCCAAAACTTGTTAAATCTGTAATTTGTTCTCTGCGAAAGCTCTTATGCACTGAGTCATGCATGCCACAAGTGATGCGAGTAATGCATCATTGAAACAGAAAATAATAATACGTTTTATGGATAATTACTTTAAAATCTCCATGAGAAAAGCTTGGACGAGTAACCTCTCTAAAAATAGATTACCTATCTTTATATTTTACACGCACTGTACTTCTACTGAAAGACGTGCCTTCCACACACCCACAGCCACCCCCTCCCAACATACACATCACATTATGCACCAAGTCTTAACACCATTTACCTTATTATCCATCCAGGCTTTGTATGCAGATATATTACAACTGGTGTGCTATAATTCGTGTCGTACCAAGGTCCATGACTAAACGATTCTATGTATCCTCGGGACGTCGTTGCATTGACTTCTGATGTACCTAACTGCCAAGCGTCTTTCACTCGGATTAACGTATAATCTGTGCAATAGAGGACAATTTGAGGTAAAACAAACTTTCAATGTCCCTTTTCTACCAGGTTTCTACTTTACCCGTCCATTTGGCCTTAACAGCAATTTTTGATAAGGTCCTGTGTAATGACCTCTTAAGTCATATTCACCTGGACGGATACTATCTGCCGGGGCAGGGGTATATCCAAGATTTTTTGTGGTATAGGTCGTGATCATAACCCACAAACTTTTATGAAGAACGGTATGATTATTGTAAATATGTAAGCTTATATTATGTTGAATATCGTTCCTCATTTCACATCTGAAGAAACAAACATACACTCTCCATGATATGAAGATGAAATACGAAAACACAACTAAATTCTCATAATCTGCACAATCAGAAAATGAGGACATGGCCATAATTTGCAGTATTGTAAACAGTTGGTGAAAACACTGGTGTGGAGTAAGCCTCCTATGGTGCTGATAATTGAATAATTAAATAAGAGTGGCATGAAGAGGATAAAGTCATTTGAGCTGTGACTATGGCACTGAATGCTGCAAGTCAGCTGGAATGGTCAAACGACCCTGAATGGATTTGCCGAAGAGGAGTCACGGAAGAGGAAGGTTTGATTGTTCAAGTGCCGAAGAGAAAACTGAGTAGGTATGGTCATTTGAAACGATTTCCAGATAGTCTAGTTGAGACAAAAGTCGAAGGAAAAGGAGAAGGTAAGGCCATTATAGGACGAAGGGAAACCGGTTGGATCCATAACATCAGACTGTGGACGCATGGTGGAATGGCTCCGGGAATGGCTATGGCAAGAGAAAAATACACGCAATAAGAGAATGCCGACGGTTTTATGAAGACTATGGCAACACAACGGGAGAATTTGACACTCTGTTGAGTTTACCTGTATAACAAACGAATGAGTATTCTTCAGCGCAGGACACCCAAGTGAGTTGTGGATTTTCTCCCGATAGATCGACGACTGGGCAGACAGACATCGCATATGACGTACTGGACGTGACGTTTTCTGTATCCGTCCATATGTACGGCAAGGTTGAAATGTTGGATAGGAGGCTAGAAAGGTTCAACATCTAGAAACAAACAATAACATTTGGTAAATATTGATCAGATGGATAAGTGTCTATTGTAAATGAGATATTATTCTTGGTTGGCGTCAATTACATCTTCTTACAAAGAGGAGCAGAAATTGCACCTTCACAAAAAAGAATTATCAAACGTCAAAATTTTAAAGAGTTAAACATAGCTTCTCACACTTTATAAAGGTAAAGGATAAGTCTTACATTACATTTTATGCGATGTAAGCTTTCTGATGCGATAATAGGTGTGCGTGGGTTAACTGCCTAAGGATACACTCAAATTTCCATTTAGAGTTGGTAAATTTAGATAAGTTAATTTACTGATTGATTCTGAAAACTTCGGTGAAAATAATCACATTTCCTGAAATATAGCACTGATTTCCAGATGAATGCACGTAAAATTATTGTAATTTTGTTGTAACTTCTCTACCAGTTTTTTCACCTGGTTCAATTTTCTCTTTGTACCAATCAAGAAAATCTCTTCAAATAACTATCTGTTGATTATTTTTTTATGTAACATTTGAAATAATTATCACAAAAGGGAGAAAAGCTGAGACTAGTATTGAGAATTTCTAATCTAGTAAAAATCGTGAAGGATTTAAATGTGTGATTACCTTTGCCTCATTGCTAGTGAAATCATGAATATTTGGCAGACGTCTGTTTCCGAGATTCCAGCAATGACTTTGGGCCTCGTGCCACGTGCCTACTTGCCCTTCACTCTGAAGACATAAGCTGCGTTGGTTGTCAACCTCAATAAACACAGAATTTGCATCTTCACAGAGGCCTTCCAAATAAAGAAAAACACAAAAAGTGACACATTTGAGGGAATAGCAGTATCTTTCACATAATTTTCTTTTTGTTTCTTAATACAACTGTTTATTTTATGAATACTAAATGCATGAAAATCGACAATAAGTACAGTTTGTTGTTATTCTGGTTCATATCATTGCAAATGCTTTACTTCATTGAGTATTACTGTCATCAACATTATTTTTTTTTATACCGAGAACATAATGTTCGATTCATACCACATGATTATACTAATAATCCAATCAATATCGTAAAATGTACACGGTTGATATCGCATATTATATTGTTTAATTGGTTTATACGTATGCCCACCAACACCAAACGAATAATAACTCAGCGGCAAATTCCCCAATAAGTAATACTTTTTGTCCCCCGCGAGCTTGAATGCTTCGGCTGCTTTGTCTTATATGGTGTTAAAATAAAAGGTGTACTTCAAAATAGTCATTTTGTTCCCTGACAATGTAAACAAATGTGATTGACCGTTTATACCTTGCATCATTTCCCCTTGTTTTAATTGCCGTGTTCAAGTAGAATAAAACAAAAGGTCGACGTGTATTATACTAATGATATCGATACGTGTGTTTATTTTCAAAACTTTTGCATTCCGGCTGTTAAATCTATCCCTTTGAATATCAGTGACATCCCAGACATCAGATTTCTAATCACTTTATTAAGCGTCCACAGTGTCAACACATGAATTTGCTATATTGTTCAAAAGCGTATCACGACAACTCTCTCTCGGACAACTCCCCTTGAAACATTGTTAACTTCTCTGGGGAGTTGTCTCCCTGGGAGCCGTCCTCCTGGAGAATTGACCGCTGGGAGTTGTCCTCCTGGAGAATTGACCCCTGGGAGTTGTCCTCCGGGAGAGTCGTACTTAGGGTGAGAC
>JZLH01S0267587.1:0-12339 GCA_001188425.1 Eucidaris tribuloides
TTTTCTTCAGGGTCTTCTGAATATTGCCGGTCATTGACTTTACAGTATGACTCAGTTTTTGAGCAGTGACATAAACAATCCTGTGACATAAATGAATCTTAATTCAGTTTTTCATAAATTCATATTTGTTGGGGTTCAGTTTTTATACAGGGTGTGCATACTTTTCCTCTATACAGTGTATGTGTGTGCGAAGATATGCATGCGTGTGTGTGGTGTGTACAAAATGTGTTTTGTATGTATGGATGTATGGGTGTATGTATGTAAAGTTAAACCTGTCTTTAATAGTGACCACCTCTCTATAACTGAAAACCTGCCTAAAGTGGCCACTGAAATGATTCCGATGGAGACAAAGTTTATGTTTTTTAGCCTGTCTATAGAGGCCACAGTTTTTATGCCTCCGCAATGAAGTTGCCGAAAGCATCATGTTTCCGGGTTGTCCGTCCATTTGTCCTTCCTTACACACACCTGCACACACACACACACACACACACACACACACACACACACACACACACACACACACACACACACACACACACACACACACACACACACACACACACACACACACACACACACACACACACACACACACACACACACACACACACACACACACACACACACACACACACACACATGTACACAAACACACTCACACACACCCACACACAACTTGAGAACGGCGAGTCAGATTTTCATGTAACTTATGTGAAGTAACTTAAGTGAAATATGCATTATGAGGCACCAATGAAATAATTAGATTTTGGAGCTGAAAGGTCAAAGGTCAAAGTTCACCGGGCCTAAAATACATGTACATGTATGTCTGATTTGGGCTCGTTACCGCGATAACTTGAGAATGGCAGGTCGGATTTTGATGTAACTTGGGCGAAGTATGTATTATAAGGCACCAATGAACTGATTAGATTTTGCAGCTGAGAGGTCAAAGGTCAAAGGTCACTGGGCCTAAAATATATCTGATTTGGGCTCGTTACCGCGATAACTTGAGAATGCCAGTCGGATTTTCATGTTACTTGGGTGAAGTATCTAATATAAGGCACCAACGAACCGATTAGATTTTGGAGTTGAAAGGTCAGGGGTCAAAGGTCACAAGGCCTCATGTCCGAATTGAGCTCATTGTCTGATTTGGGCTCGTTACGGCGATAACTTGAGAACGCCAGTCGGATTTTCATGTTACTTGGGTGAAGTATCTAATATAAGGCACCAACGAACTGATTAGATTTTGGAGACAAGGCCTCATGTCCGAATTGAGCTCATTGTCACCATAATTTAAGAACTACTTACTGTGTATGCTGAATATTTAGCGGTGGTTTAATTTTCGCGAATTTCGCGACTTACTGAATGTGAAAATTTTCACTTCCTGACTTTTTGTACAAAGTGCAATGGAAATACAATAAAATCGCGAAAATATCCTCTCGCGAATTCCCCGACTTGAAGCAAAATCACGAAAATATATGGACGTGAAATATATGGCGTATACAGTTAGATTTTATTGTAACTTGGTCAAAGGTCACATGGGCTGCCTTATTCGTATCATTGGTCTTGCTACCATGATAACTTGAAGCTTTTCAAATTACAACAATTGAATGGGAGTGCGGACTGCGGAGGCATACCCATCGACTGCGCACAGTCGAACTGCTCTAGTTTGTGTTTTCTTTGGGTGGCCACCAAAGACAGGTTTGACGGTATGAGCGTGTGTATGTTGTACGTTTTTGTTGTGTGTCAGTGTGTTTTTGTGTGTGTATTTGTGTGTGTGTGTGTGTGTGTATGTTAGTGTGTGTTTGTGTACATGTATGTGTGTGTTTTTGTGTACGTGTTTGAGTGTGTAAATTGTGTACATATATGTATGTGCGTGCGCATGTACATGTTAGTGTGTTTGTGTATACATGTGTGCGTGTCTGCGTGTACTGCATATGTACATACATGTGTGTGTGTGCATGTGTTAGTGTGTGTATGTGTGCATGTATGTATACATGCATGTGTTAGTGTGTGTGTGTATGTGTGTGTGTTTCTACGTGTCATTGTGCATAGTACATGACATGGATCAAAGCGGTTTGCTCCTTTTTTCTTTACCCTCTTGTCGTGTACGTGTACATGAGACATATTAAAGTAGTCATTTGACCTTTTCTCAGCATCTTGTCATTAATTTTGTCAGTCACTTTAAAATAACAACCTGTAATAGGTGAAATTACTAAACCAAAGTCTCTGGCATGTTACGCTAAGTGATGCATGTCATCATGTTTATGTGTTATTAGAAAGGGATGCAGTTTGTAAGTGATTTTGTCATCTTGTTTAGAGTGTAGTGATCAGCGAATTTGTATCATAGATAACAAGGTTGCTATTTTTGTTATTTCTTTAGAAGGGATGAATCCAATTTGAATATTGAATTAACTCATGATTTCAGTAGTCATTGCTATAAAATTTTTCAAATTAATTTATTCATAAAGATTTGTATTATCTTTCAGGGCTGCCAACCTCTGCAAATCAATTCGCATGTGACTCCCATAGGACAATCATTTAACTGCCGGTCCAAGATGTGAGAACAATAGTCAATAGTTGAATTATTGACTCTTTTTACTTTTGATGGCTATATTGGATATAAAGGTTGAGATTTTTTGTTATTTATTCGGAAGTGATGAATCCAATTTGAACTCAAGATTCAAGTTGTCATTTCAATAAAATTATTCAAATTAATTGATTTTTAAAGATTTGTATTTTATCTCAGAGTTGCCAACCTGTGTGAATTAATTTGTGTGAGATTCCCGTAGGCCAATCATTTAACTGCTCTAGGGGTCCAAAATGTGTGGGAAAAATAGTCACTAGTTTAATCATTGACTCTGAGTTTTTATTAGCATGATTTTCTATTTTGGATATTAAAGCAAGTTGAGATTTTTTATTCATTTAGAAGGGCTGAATCCAATTTGAATATGTAATCAACTCAAGATTTAAGTAGTCATTTCAATTGAATTATTCAAATTAATTGATTTTTAAAGATTTGTATTGTATTTCAGAGTTGCCAACCTCTTTCAATTGATTTGAGTGAGATTCCCATAGGCCAATCATTTAACTGAGGGGTCCAAAATACATGAGAACAATAGTCAATAGTTAAATCGTGAACTCTTTTTATTAGTATAATTTGCTATTTTGGATGAAAAGGTTGAGATTTTTCGTTATTTACTAGGACTGAATCCAATTTGAATATTGAATTAACTGATGTATATCAACAAAATTATTGAAATTAAATGATTTATAAAGATTTGTATTTCATAGTTGCCAACCACTGTGAATCAATTTGTGTGAGACTCCCATAATCAATGATATATCTGAGGGGTCCAATTAATAAGTGAGAACAACAGAAATGCAATAAAATGTACTAAAAATAGCCCAAACATTGATTTTTTTTCAAGTTTTTGCAAGTTTACATGTACTACACAAAATTTGACATCAAAGCTATCTTGTTTTTGTTTTGGTTTATGGCAAGGAAGGAGTGTTTTAAGATTCACTTAACTGAATGATTTTAATACTCTTGTCTGCTATAACAGGCACGACTGCACTCATGCCTAGTTTCACAAATTACCGGGCAGATCTATTTAAAATGCATTGGTTGTATGTGTAGACAGTATGCCAGTTAGGCGGTGAAAACCGCAGCTTGGGAGAGTGAACGTCCTGCCTCGACGCGACATGAAAAGTACACGCACGTCTTCTCCGGCTCACATTGTTCGCCGCCGTATTGAATTAAGCAAACCAACTCGTGGGAGAAGGAATACTCGAATGACACTTGTGGAAACATTAATAGTCAAGTTGAAGAAGAGAAAGCGGTTGAATGCGCAAAAGTACCTTCCTGAATACGCGAGTGATCTTTTTTTCTCGTTTTCCTCGATATCGCGTTTCCACCGTCGGCGGTGTATAGTTTGGTGCAACACTAAACAGGCGTGTTCACATTATTGATATTAAAAGCAATGATTGAAATTGCTGAAGGTGGTTATTGGGCTTGTTCACATAGTTGTGATCACCAACTACTGTAAGACCCACCAGGATTAAAATTATACCAGATCTGAGGAAGATATCAAATTGTTTTATGGCATGGAGGTCAGGTATATCCATGGAATTATTCTTTTTATGGGGGGCGGGGGCCAGATCACATTTCTATCATAATTACTATAAGAATTTTCCCCATCCAAATTAGCTAAAAAACATGAATTAAGATGGCAAATTTATATTCATACTTATGGATGTGCCGTATGTAACAGCTTAATGCTGCCATCAGTGTGTCTGTGTTTTGGTGGGGTTGGGGAGTGGGGGGAGGAGGGCAAATCATCCTGATGTGATGGTATTCTGTCTACTTTTCAACCAAAAAGTGTGGTCATGACTTTTTGTTCTCCTGTATCTTCCATTTTTCTGAATAACGTTTCTTGTTTATATGGCATTATCCTGATTGGGAGAAGCAAAAAGAGGCCCAAGAACTATTTTGTTGAAACATATACCAATGTGTACACTGGCTGGAAGGATTTGTCTTGAATTTGTGGAGAAACAAGCCTTAATTTTCCAATATCGAATTAATCTGGTGCCCTGATAGAAATAAATCCCAAACAACAAATTTGTCTGTCACAATGAGTACTGATGGTGATTGTTTAAACAGTAATAAACATTTGACCATGAAATTTTAGACAGCAGAAGCCTTGAACAAATGTATTTGATTCCAGAGTAGTTTTGTTCCAAAGTAAGGACTCCTAATCCCAATGTTGCCTTTGATGAAAGTGCTACCATATTTTTATTAATCAACAATTGCTGATCCACCATGAATTCATTTTAATTTCTCAAGGTACACTGAAGCCGTCTTTGATCTGTATGGTGAATTCTGGTTGCAATTTGTACAAGTCTGAACGCAGCTCATGTTAATATTTTTCATCAGAGGTCAATTTGAAGTTTGGGAGATAAGCGTAGATTTATTTGATCTGTATGGTATATAATTGGTACAAGTGTGAACACAGCATGGACAATATCAGTACTACAAGGTATTGTTTCATAAAGGTCAAGTTGCAGTTGAGGAAAGAAGTAGAAAAGTGCGATTAATTTTTCTTCATGTGTGTGCTGTAGTGACATCATAACAAGTTCGCATATACTTTCTTCAATTCACGCTAGCTATGAGGAAACTCCCTCGATATATAAGCTGTAGGCTTAAAATAGCCCTGACTGCAATTTTGAACTTCGAGAGAGTGAACAGAAATTTGTTCAAACGCGGTACACATACTTTGCCGTTGCTCACTACACACATAATAACACCATGCAGTGCTTGAATTATAGAGCGGGGACCTACATGCTGAACCTATCTGGGAATTTAGTACTATGGCTCTATGTATGTCGTTAAGTGACAGTTTTCTGATATTTTTAGTCATTCCTTAACCAAATGATGCTTGCCACAGGCTTGTTTACTTGGCATAAATGTAGATAGTATCACCTCGTGGTCCTGTATATTTATTTTGTTTCTTCAACAGATTTTCTATCAACTTACATTTTGTTCAACAAATATATCATGTTGTGATGTTTTTAATTATTGCAAAATTACAAACTAAAAAAAGTATTTTTGAAGAAATTAAGATCACTACAAAATTTGTAAATTTCATTCATCTATGGCAAGAAAAGATGTGAGCTTCTGTTACTTTGTGAAGTGCAAAAAATCTAACGTGCCTCAAATTTGAAATTTTCATTTTACAGTCAAAATCTGTTGCAAAGGTGTAAAAACCACCCTCTAGGGGTGTTCTTACTGAAATCACTATTGCCTAGGAATTTTTTAGAAGAAATTAAGGAATGTGATTTTCTTTTTAGTAAAGCCAAGCATTTTAAATGGAACGTCAGTTTCTTTTCATGAAATGAAGACTTTCATTTTATGATAGCGCAATCTCTGTATTGAAAATCTGTGAGATATATCATGAGAAATATCAATAAACATTTAAACTGAGTTTGGATATATAAGAATACATTTGTTATTTTCTTCAAGGCATTCATACTTGCATGAATGACAGGCCTTAAATTTTGATTATTTTAGGGCAAGGCTTGTTTACCATATTACAACACAAATGGGGAAAATTAAAAAGGGCACAAAAATCTTCCAACATCATTGACAAGGGCATCAAGGCCAATCTTCGATGGCCTTCGATTAATTTAAAGCCAAGGTTTTGTTAAATGGTAAAAAATTAAATTATTTGCACATTTGTGTTTTTAAGGTATCCTACAGTATGTATGTGATCTATCAATGCCCTGAAAATTGCTTGGTCTGAAACTCTCCCATTTTTGAGAAATTACTCAAAATGTAAAATTTCGGGGGGGGGGGGGGAGACCCCCAACATTTCCCATACTGCTTAATGCTCTTCTTTGATTTAAACATCATAATTTGTCACTATAATAATAGTATAAACAATTTTTAGTAGGTACATGTATGTTGATGTTTTCTGATGTCTGGGGTGACAATAGAATACTTTGTGAGAGATTTAACAAAAAATTGTCTGATCGACCAAAACTCTACTTGTTCTTTAAGCCTTGAAATGACCCACAGTGGATAAGAATGGAAACAAAGAGGATACATGTAAGATTACAAGCTACTGGTAATCTGATGATTTAAAAATAGGAAACTAGGTTCATGAAGAAATATATAAATTGATTACTGCAGTGTTTAATCCCACGAGCTTAGAGGTAAAATTTAATTATACGTAGTGTACGTGAAATAAATTTCCTCCACCTCCCACTCTGCCGTGATGTAATAAAACAGTCGTTCGTGCCATTCCGGCCAGTTGACATGTTGGCGTGCGCATTACGACGGAGGTGCGATCAATGGTAATTGCCTGAATGTTTCCCCGCGCCGGGAGTTCGTTATTTAATTAGTAATGATTGGGGAATGCCTGTTCAAATATATAATGATAAATAATACGCCCTCATAACATAAACAAACAACTGTGGCTGTTCACGAAATGTTTGCGTATGTGTGTGGACCTGTGGATGGGCTCAGATGATAACCATGGTAACTGTTTATCAAAACAAAGTACAAATTATGTGGCAGCTTGTCTTCGGGGAAAAAAGTACATTTTGTTCATTTTGTGTGTCCGATATGCGTTGGGCTGTCGTGCTAGTACACATGATTGTAAAATGGAGATGGACTGGGGAGGGCGGTAGCCCTAGTGCAGATCAATACCGGTTTCGTTCATAGAAAATCTACCAACCCCCTGCAAAGATCTTTTTGAATATTGATGTATCAATAGGTCAATGGGCAAGGAGTCGGAAATGGTTTGTAATATGTGGCACAGAGGTTCAAACTAGATGCCTTAAAAGAATGGCAGGCTTCAGCAATTTCTTGCGCACTAAAGGGGAGGATTTTTTTGTGAGCATGCCCACTGGTTTCAGGAAAAGTGCAATATATACCAGGCAAACTCACAAAAATATACTCTCTGAAAGTTATGCTGCCATTAGCAAAATATACAGTACTCAATACTCGGATAAAAATCACTCATGAGTATTTATATCAATGGACTCTTTATTTGAACACAGCAGTTTTGGGGAGAATGGATATGGTTAACACTTTGGGTGCTCGGTTGTGTTGGACCTATATGTATAATCTTTCAAATAATGTACGCTTTTCTATAAAAATCCAAATGCTGTCGATACAAGACCTTTTAACCCATTTAGTTGTACTTCAATATGTCTTATCTTACGATGAATATCACTAGTAGGAACTTAGTGACGTCTGTCATTCGAATTGAAAATTAGATGTATGGAACTGCTTGTGGGCTGATAGCACCCAAAATGTTAAACTGTCACTCACATGCTTTCACTTTTTATAAAGTGTCCACTCAATTTACTGAAGAGGTATAGTTTCAATTTAGAGAGTTCAAAACCCTCCAATAGAAGATGAAACTAATTTGCTTTCACTGTGATTGCATAAATACATACATGTACAAGTTCGTCATGTGACTCTTACAAAATACCTTGTTGCGTAATTGTCACCAACTTTAGAAAAAAAAAAGATGAAAATTGAAATACAAAAATCTATCCTTTTAAGGTTGTGTCATTCACCTCATTGCAATGCAGTCCCATATAACTGACAAGCTTTAAAAATAAAAACAAAAAAAAATGAAATGACTTTGGCAGACACTGTCGTTTCCTGCTTCAAATCAATGTTTTCCATACTGGGACTGTTTTCCTTTGTTGCCTACAGTAATGTGTTGGCTATGGTTACATGCCTGGTATTTAGTTTCAAAACATTTAACATATTACAAGGAAGTGAAGTGTAATATTTCGCAGCTGTTTACATAATACGTCAAAACATTGTAGGCTGCAATACAGTCTTTTCTTTTCAATGTGATAAAGGTTTTTTACCTCGGTAGTAAGTTGTCACTTTTTTAATGGGTAATTTTGATAAAGTTTTGTCCTTGATTTTGGAACTTGATACCAGAGTAAGGAAATTAGGGCCAAATTAAATAGAATGTACTGCTGCTGTTGCTCTGTACTTTTTATGTTTGAACTTTGTACTTTGAGGACAGGTTGATAACCTTAAAAAGTGTAGAGGTTATTGAAAAGTGCAAAAACTTGAATAGCATTCTCTGCTGCAGTGTTTGGCATTCATTGAACACAATACTCAAGTTTGTCAGTAATACATATTTCAAATGGAAAACCCTTCAGAAAGATTTTGTTTTATATTTTTCAAAATGTTTTTAGAGATATCTCTTTTTATTTATTTATTTATTTATTTATTTATTTATTTATTTATTTATTTATTTATTTATTTATTTACATACTTTCTTATTTGTACTTTATACTTAGAACAGTGAGATACTTTTTTTTTTTTTGTTCAAACTACCTAATTTTACATGTATCTTTGTGACATGCATTGGGCTACAGTCAGTCAGTCAGACAAAGGCAACTTATTAACTTGAAATATAGGCCCCTATTATGCTGATTACTCCTGTGACCAAATTGAGTGTGTACTAGTGGTGGGCGATATTATGATAATATCAAAATTACACGATGTTGAAAAAATATTGAATACATGATAATGATCTCCTGATTATTTCAAAATATCACCAGAGGCACGATATTCCCAAAATACCATCGATTATGAAAACCTAATGGGGTAAATGCATGCACTGCAGTGGGAGGGACCAAGAAATTCCCAAAGCTATGAATACTCTGCACACCAGTGCTACTGCCTGTTATCACATAGGTATAAACAGGGGGTGGGGATATGAGAGACCTCCATGCTATTCAGCTATCAAACTTGTGGTATTATCATGAAGCTCCTTGGTATTATGAGCAGTGGGTGGCATTTCGTATAACATAACAGAGTTCTCTGTCAACATACTGACCGCCAAAAATTTATAAAAAAATCGTCACCATGAATCTTCTGATCTCGTTACAAGAGGGTCTACAGAAAGCAACGTTGTTTTGACTACGCTTTGATAACAGTCCTACAGGGCTCACCGCCAATTTAAGCCTATAATAGATTCATCACAAATTTGTTTTTCAACTCATGCGATAAATTATGTTATCGACGATGTTTTTTTCCAGGATAATCGAATGAGGTTTAGATAAAAAAATCCCAGCTCTAGTATGTATGTGTTTATATATTTGCTTTGGGTGCATTTGTGTGTATGTTTTTGTGTGTTTGCTTGTGTATACATGATTTTGTATATGTGTGAGTTTGTTTTTTGTTTGTGCATATATGTGATTGTGCGTGTATGATAGACATACCGCACAAGTATGTTTGGTGTTATTTCTGTTCAGAAACTATTGTTAGACTTCACTTGAATTCAAGTACCTGTACTGTCATGGAAGGTGTTGAAAATACCATAAAGTAGGGTTGTTTTTTGCAAATCATGGGGAGCTTGTTTGAAATAACCCCATTGATAACTTTAAAAATGTGGTTCTATTTATTTTAAGCATGTTTATTTATAAGTGGAAAACGCCATCAGGGAATGTACACTCGAGCCTGAGTGTATGAGGACTCTCTATGGGAATTTATTGCCTTGTAGATGTTTTCTTGTTGTCAAGTGTTCTTTGTAGTGGATCTGTCTAATGTGTAGACCCATCAGTGATGTGAGTGAACTAGCGTCGTTTTCCCCGGGGATCACTTCCTGAAGGCGACCAATGAGCCAAGTTTTCACCCTTCTCGATTGTTTTGCAGAAGTGTGGAGGTTATGTTCTTCTTTTTACATACCATACTGTGTTGCAGCACTTTTGTTTAGACAGACATTCATAAGATAATACCGAGTGGTAAGAATAGAGTCTCCAGTTTTCTATGATACGGAAAATAAAAAAAAATTGGGAAGAACAGAATTTCACAGAAAACATTATTTAGACTAAAGAATTGAATTGCAAAAGTACAGCCAAAAAACAATAACAAAGCAGCAACACCAATAAAACTAGACTTTAATTCGTCACTGAGACAAATTGGTGATCCGTGTAAATGCTCCAATCATTAAATCTAAACAAAATGTGACAAACAATTTATGCCAAGTATCATTATTTGCTGAAATATGTCCCTCATCACTTTAAATTCTCCAAAAAACACTAATTCAACATTCGACGTACGCGTACGCGTTCGTCCAGACGTGCATGCACTTATGATTAGCACAAGTGATGATCTTTGACCTAAAGTTACCGTGTACCAAGTTTGGTTATCTTACTCGACTCGTATCATGAGATATGTGCAAAATATTTTTTTTCTTTGTGACGTTATAGATGACGTCAGAAGAATTTGTCATGGAAAGTGATACGTGAAACCTTATCAACGCATCATAGGCTATCAGAATAAGCAATAACATTTGTTAAAGGTTAGTGACATGATTGGGAACACATCAAAATGCCTCAAGAACCAAATGAGTTGAAATATATACCAACTGTACACCAGCTGGAGTAGATCTCCCAGCTGGAAGGATTTGTCTCCAATTTGTTTACTTAAGGAGATTCAAGCATGAACATAGTAGTGTTTTAATTTTCTCGTGCCCCGATAAAAATATGTTCCATAGAACCCTACACAACAGATTTGTCTGTCACAGGACATACAGATGGAAGTTACTTTAGAACGAGTCAACTTTTGACTACCAAATTTTCACAGTAGAATCCTTGCACAGTTTACTTGATTCTAGAATAGTTTCAGCCCAAGTTTACTACCCCCAATCATGTCATTTACCTTTAATGTCTGTCCGAGGAACACAGAAAGCAGCTTCTGAGTTAAAACTTAAAAGGAATAATGAAGGAAGGAAGAAACAGGGTAAAGTTACTTTTATGGGCAATTCCACGGTTACTCACGTTACATTTGAAGGCATTTTGATTCACTTGTTGATCTCTTGCAATATTATTAATGGTAGATACATGTACATGTAGCTTAAAGTCTTTATGCCATCACAAAGCATACATGTAGCTTCTGATTTGTACAAAATAAAAATTTGAGAAATTAAATTGAACTGTATGAAAATCATTGAAATGTCTCGGTTACTCACGTTACAGAATTTGGACATGCAGAAAATGTTAGGACTTAATTGAAAAATTTCCTCATGTGGAGCTCTCATTCAAAAAAGTTGTACCCTTATCAAAGCACTGTGATAGAGAGTCACAAACTGACGATATACAAAATGTAGTGGGTTACCTTATTTTTCTATAAATTACAAGAACATCGGTTACTCACATTACGGTTACTCACGTTACATTTTGTCCGAAGACATATTTTCTGGGTTATCATCACGTAAATAGATTTTTATTGGAAAAGCAATACATTTATCATTGCAATATTATATGCTTAACACTATTTCAAGGAAATAAATGGAGAAAAAATGATAATTTTTCATAAAACTTAGATTTATTCACAGTAGGTGGAGCCTAGTCCCACCTGTGGCATATTGTGTATGGTTGCCGATTCTCCTAGAAGGCAGCGTTAGAGAAGCAAAATTTGGGGTAGAAATAATGACCCCCATTGTTTCTTCATAAAATGTAACATGAGTTGAGATATAGCCAATTTATGTAGTGCTTGGTTTGTCCACCAACCTGTGGAATTGCCCTTATAGATTTTTACCGCTCGCCAATAAGGATAAGACTTCAGTCAAAGTTAACGTTTGGAAACATTTATTATAGTTTCTCACAACAACACAACAGGCATAAAACAAGCAGGAGCCGACCACCACAAGGTGGCGCTATTACACTTTATATTGTAACACCAGACACTGGCGTGATTACTTCTTTCTTCTTTTCTCTTTTTAAGCCAGGCCATTCTTTATAAACTACATGTATGGCTTTGCCACTTATAACACATAATAGAACATGAACTACATGTAA
>JZLH01S0267601.1:0-22023 GCA_001188425.1 Eucidaris tribuloides
AGCCTCCCGTCCAAAGCTTGACGTGCAGGGCAAACGGTTTTCTAGATGGCGTCAATGTGACGTGGTTCTCCAACGATTCGCGGGTTGTACCCGCCGTCGAGATTGAAGGGATTTCCACGATAAACGTCGAACCTGAAATTTTGAATCGAACTTATGTTTGCATCGCACGAGGGAAAATCAACGCAACAACTGAGTTAAATGAATCTACATGTTTGATAATATCTGGTGAGTTAAAAACAAATCCGAAACTTTCTACCAAAAATCACAACGTTTACTAGACAGATACGAGGTAACCACCTGCACTATAATATACAGTGTAGTTTATCTTTGAAATACAAGTATATGGGAATTGTTATACTATTTTTTTGGGGGGGGGAGGGGCTCGCATCTAGCTGAAGTTTTAAATGAACCCAATTATCGCTTCGTCTTAATTAATGAGAATGAAACTTAACCGCGCACATGATTAACATCATACTGTCTAAAGTAAACGTAGGAGGTATATTCGGGAGAGGTGAAAGAAACGTACAACCATAATTATGTGGCGCTGCCAAGTATACCTTGTCTGCTTCTGTTATAAAATCAATGATTTTGTTACAAAATCATCACAATATTAAGTTTGTTAAAAAATCAATGATTTTGTTACAATCACTGATTTTGTTACAAATCACCCCACAAAACTAATGCCACAATATAGTCTGTCACAAAATTAATTTGAGTGATTATGTTACCAAATAAATCTCATTCGGTGATTTTGTAACCAATTTGTAATAAAATTCAAAAATACAATCAATTGTGATTCTGTTTCAAAATCAACTCCAGCCCGTGATTTTCCTGTAACATCAACCTGAAATTTGGATTTTGTCACAAAATCAACCACACACTGGTCATTTGGTAACACAATCCCACTCTAGATTTTGTGACAAAATCAATCCCCCACTAGAGATTTTGTCACAAAATCAATACTCCACTAGTGAGTCAGGGCCCTGGCAACGATTTTGTCACCGGTGGTGCCAAAATACTTTTTCGCGGCCAAAACAAAAATTTTCACGGCCAAATTTGAAGAAAATAGGGGGCACCGCCCCTGGACGACGTTTAATGCTATACATCATGACATAAACGAGTTTTTGCAGGCCTGAAAAATTTCTGCAGCACCCCCAGCACCCCCGCTTCCCAGGGCCATGTAGTGAGTTTGTGACAAAATCATTCGCCCACTACTCATTTTGTTACAAAATCAAGCCCCACTCTTTGATTTGAAATAGATTATGACAGAATTTTTGCGTTGATTTTATAACAAAAGTAAAACCGTGGGGTGTTTTGGAGCAGACAGAGTACTCTTGGGGCCCCACAACTAAGCCTATTAGGCAAATTGCCTGTGTTGAAATTTATGGAAATTCAGAAATTATGCTCTGGTGGTTATTGACATTCAATATAATACTTCCACAGAGGACACAAATTGCTGTGATTTTTTTTTTTAACTGCAGTATACAATTTTATGAACAAATTTATTTTTTTTCATCAGTTTGTACCCATAGGTATTCTCTTAGCCGAGTATTGACATGATTGATGTGCACAATATTTTAAAGGAATTAAACATATGGATATAAGCAATCGCAATGCTGTACAGTGTGTCTCAAAAATAAATTTTGCAAGTCAAAAATGCCCTCTTGGTGATAAGAAAAACATTTTTGTGACGTGATGCTTACATCACCATCAAGGGTATAGCCTTAGCTTTCAAATGTCGTTTGTTTTGTTCAGTTTGCTTGGTTTAATCATGAGATATGTTCAGTTAACAACGAAAAGGTAAAATTACAAATGTGCCACTTTTACTACAGTCAAGGATAGATTCAGGCCCTCTTCCCGTAAAACTGACACAATTGTGATTCCACCGTTTTGTTGTTTACAAGATATCTCGAGATCAAAAAAGAACAAACAGCATTTGAAAGCTACGACTTTGCCCTAGATGTTGACGTAAACATGTGTCACAGCAGTATTTTCTAACTGTCAAATACGGCGCTTTTCATTTGTACAATTTTTTGAGACGTGCTACAGCATGTCCAGTTATCAGTGTTATTTAAGATGATTTACACTATTTCAGAGAGAAAAAAACTGCTGAAAAATTACAATTTTGCTGGGGGATTTGGCAGAAAACTTAGATTTATTCGTATGAAGTCCGACATTTGGTATTCTGTGTATGGTTGCCGATGACCCCCATTGTTTCTTTATAATTCATAGGCAATTAAACCACTGAAATGTAACATGATTTGAGATAAAGCCATTTCATGAAGCTTTTGGTTTCTTCACTAATTCATGGAATCCATTCATTGGAATGGTAATTTGATTACTTACGCAAATAAATATGGATCCAATATCACTATTGGACTGTAGGGTATTGACCAAATAAAGCTCTAGAAAAAAAAATCCGTAGTCTCCAGATTGGTATTAAAATATAGCATTACAAATTGATTAAGATGAACATGCTGATGAGAAAAGGCCTTTGTTCTCCAAATTTTACATGCGCATTGATGAGATAATCGACTAATTAGTGAGGCAAATTCCTCAGTCCCATTCGTAGAAGAAGGAATCACCGTCAATAGCGATTTCACAGACTCGAACATTACTCGCTAGATTGCTCTTTACACTATTAATACTTATGAATCACTGTGGATCTACTTTAATTGGAATGCACTGAGAAGGTATTCTTTTGAATGAACCCAACAAAAACCATTCACGCAGTTCTCCATTATTTATAGAATGACTACGCTCAAATGCATCACCAAAATTCCTATTCCGTTTTTAAACATCTTCGGGTTCACAAAAGCATTGTGAATGCATAGGTTGTCAAGCACTTCCAAGTTTGCGAACGAGGATAGGACGGAGTGACATTCCAGCCACGTAATTTATTTTTGCACACGGTGAAAGTCCCCGGTAGATTATTCACTGCTAAAACATACTTGGTCACGACATTATAAATAACCGTCATAGTTAATTAATTTTCTCAAAAACGCGCACATGGTATTCGGATAACAAACCCTATTCACGGGTTTAGTAATCTTTAAATAATCATCATTGGGAATTTGTAAAATACATCTGATGGGACTACGGAAAATCACGAAATTTAGCCTTGCCCTACAGTCCATATCTTGTATTAAACTCTTACGGTAATATTATCAGTTTAAGGCGTTATTTTAACTTTCTTTGAGTGAGGGTACCGGTAGACGTTCTTATTGCATTGTAATCCGAGTATACGGTATATTTTTTCAAAGCTGCGTGAAAATTCAAAATATGATTTTAAAAACATTACATGTTTTCTATGGTATGCAGTCATCTTTTAAAGTAAAACAAAAATGCCATGTTCATCGTCATAATAGTGATTTTATTTTACGTTTATCTTTTTGTATAGGCATACCACCCTTACCCGAGAGTGCCACGGCCCTACTTGCTGGCGCACTCGCAGTAATGCTTGTGGTGATCTGTGTAGTTGGCATATATTCAGTTTTCAAAAGAGGTATGTTTTTCTTAAACTTTGTTTAACTTTGTTTCTTTGTTTTGCAAAACGTCAGTTGATATTTCAGGGTGAGTGCTGTCATAACTTGGTTACTGGTTTCAGTTTAGTTTCAGTAATCTTGTACCTTAACGTGTTTATTAAATTAGTTTTGCAAAAGTGATTAAAGGGGCAATAGCTACTAAACGAGTAGATACTCCTTTATGTCGATGTCGCTTCGTACCAAACGCACACTAGCTTGAAATTTGAATCAATATTAAATTGTCTATACCTCTTGAAGTATGTTGAAGCACCATCTACCACAATGTCAAACTTTCTGACCTACATGATAGTGTTTGAATGGACAGATAAATACCGAAGAACACAAAATTTTAGACAGTTGTGACCAATGTCACTATGTACAAATAAATATTGGCACATGGGAACATGAAATTATATAATACTGCAGTCTATGGGGGAACTGGAGTGATCGTTTAATGATTTTCACTTTTTTTAAAGCAATGATACTTTTAACACAATTTTTTTCAGGCTTCCATTTTTAGACCATATCAGAGACACTGAAAGCGTGAAGGATCATGTAGCTCCGATTTTTAAAAACTAGAAACATTGTTACATGGATGTTATGACATATCATACGTGATATTGTAAGTGGCAATTTTTTTATGCACAAACTTTGTGGAAAACTAGAATAGCTTTAACCAATTGTCAGTTCCTCACGCTTAACAAGTTTTTCAGCTGTAAAGATCTGTGATCTAGAAGTTAACGTTTGTTGGAGTGGGAAAAGTAAATTTATAATACGTTGTCAAGCTCGTGTGATTTTATTATATTTCATCTTGTTTTTTTCCTTCTACGCATATATGCGATGTGGGAGCAGTATCCAAGAAAAACTGGTAAGTTAAATCGATAATTAAGTGCATCCCTGAAGATTGGTTGGTGAATTTTGACCCTGATATTATCGGTGTTCATGAAACAATTGTACATAAATATGAAACAATTGTACATAAATTGTTGAGTTATAGAAAAGTCCCTAGAAATTCATACAATTTATTTATTTAAAGGATCTCACACACCTGACAAAAGATATTCTTTTTTGGATGAACGTTTACCAATACCAGTGACTATCAATTGGGAAAAGGTACATTATACAATTTTTTTTTGTACCATTGATACTAAATTAAGATCATTCTATTTTTAGATTTTTCATAAAGCCATAGCATTAAATGATTTCTTATATAAGATTAAATCTAAGGATTCACCCAATTGTGTTTTCTGTGATAAAAGTGAGAAAACAATAGTCCACCTGTTTTGTGAATGTGAAAGAGTAATTCCTATTTGGCAATCGCTTTTATCGAAAATTTCTCAAAATAATGTACAAATAAATGGTTCTAATTTTGAAAAAATGTTCGGACTTTCAACTGATAAGTTTATTTCATACCTTTTTTACTTTTGAAGTATTATATTCATACATGTAAATTTAAGAATAATCTTCCAAGTTTTGCTTTATTTAAAACATTTGTTAAAAAACAACAGGACTTGGAATATTTGTTAGCTTAAGAAAGAAATAAGTTAGCCGCTCACTTCAAGAAGTGGCGATTTACCTATAATTGGTTTCGTAAAATGTCAGTCAGGTTACATATTTCACTATCATTATATATTTTGTATACCAGGCTCAGTGCCACTTTCTCTGTAATAATACTGCACTGTACTGACATATTTTAGTTGTAAGGTTGTAGACATCAGATCTCATATTTTGTCATGCATCTTGTACCTCAGTTTCCTTGATATACTTGTTCGTTCAAGAAACTTTATAATTATGTTGTTTTAGATAACCAGTATATGTTTTTTAATCTTATCAATATGTGTTGGGGAAATCACCTTATAATCATAGCTTGTATATTTTGTTTTGTCTACACTATTTACCAAATCATCTAACTCTGTTTAGAACATTGATATTAAGTGATCACTTTGCCACATTCCTTTTGGGGGGAGGGGGGGTGGTCAAGTGGGTAGGGGTTATTCTATATTGTATTATTATTGTAGTTATTTTATCTTCTTTGTGTAACCAACTTGTTTTTATGTGATTTGCAATCACCTAACAATCATTTGTAAACATTGTAATTGACTTTAATTTGTTATAATAAAAACAGAATTATAAAAAAATAAAAATAAATAAATAAATCGATGGAATGAAATTGATTGCATTAATACAAAATTGCCACCTTAAACACTAACAATAAGCTCAGGAAATTTTGTCGACAACACACTGAATGGAAGAAATTATGTTTATTTGGTCACTCTTACGGTGTTTTAATTCATTTTAACATGTAATACTTATTCTGCAACCTTAGCGATTGTTGCACTGCATGTTCATTTTCCTCAATTTGTCGATACAGGTATTCGTTGAATCAATCTACAGAGCTCACTGATACCATCTTCAACAGAGTTCATGGTAAGAATGTTTGTGTTATTCCATAGATACTATTAGTATTATTCAGTGTAGACATGGTAGATGATAGATTTCTTAAGTTTTTATGAAGTCGATTGTATTTTACCTATCAACATTGTTTCATCGGTATATGGCATGACACGATACAGAACTCAATGGTATACAGTTTTGCTGAGACATGATTTCCATGATATTGATCAATTCAGTGCTGAGAATATGTCACAGATAGAAGATGATGTAAAATGGTTTATATTTTGTGTAAAAGTACAGTAGCAGTGATGAATTTCAGTCATTCATTTACTTTGAAATCATTTTTTTTAACCCTATTTCTAACTCATCACTTCTGGCACAAATATCAGATTCATGGAACCAACCTTTTGCTCTCATATTCTACGAGTATTTCCCTAGTCAAGGAATTGACCCGGATGCTGTTTTGTGTATTTCACGGCTTTATTCCCAGTCATGCATTGACAGCTAGAATGTTAAAATATTGAATTCATCCTTAAATGGTTTCACGTCAGCATGTGACCGCAATCATCTCAAGGACGCCTCATGCAGACAAACTAATACACCTAAACTCGAACCATGTACCTACTCCTCGAACGAGAAGTAGGTCCATGCTCTTACCGAGAGAGCAGAGAGACAGTGCAATACTGTAAAAGGCAAACTTATTTCATCCTTCACTTTTCAGTTTTCTGCAGTCATTCTTTCGCAAAAAGCCTATGAAAAATAAACACGTTACACTTTCTTCATCACGTCAATGAAATATCCTCCAGGACCCATCAAATAAAAAGTAAAGCACCTACAGCATGTCTAAACAATATATGCAAATGAAAAGTGTCCTCTTTGGCAATTAGAAAATACTCTTGTGACATGATGCTTTGCTTACATCGTCATCAAGAACACAGTATTAACTTTCAAATACCGTTAGTTCTGTTCAGTTTGCTTGTTGTAATCTTGAGATATTTAGAAAAGAAACGGTAAAATCACAATTGCGCCATTTTCACTACAGTCGCTATAGTAAAAGTGGCACAATTGTGATTTCTCCCTTTTGTTCTGCAAGATTAAAACAAGCAAATTTAACAAAACAAGCGGCATTTGAACACTAAGACCATGCCATTGACATTGAGGTAAGCGTCATGTCACAACAGTATTTCGAATAGCCAAAGAGGGCATTTTTTACTTGCACATGTTTAGAGGCATGCTACAGCGACTCTCAAAAATTGTACAAGTAAAAAGCACCCTTTTTGACAGGTAGAAAATACTGCTGTGACACGTGCTTACATCAAAATAAAGGGCAAATTCTCAGCTTTTAAATACTGTTTGTTTTGTTCAATTTGCTTGTTTAATCTTGAGATATCTTTAGTTGACAACAAAAGTGTAAAATCATAATTGTGTAACTTTTACGGAAAGAGGGCCTGATACTTTCATTGACTGAAGTAAAAGTGCATGGCACATGTATGATATTCTTTAATTATTAACTACACATATCTCTGGATTAAAACAAGCAAACTGAACAAAACAAAAGGAATTTGAAAGCTAAGACTATGCCCTTGATAGTAATGTAACCATGACGTCACAAAAATGTTTTTTTCTCATTACCAAAGAGGGTGCTTTTGACTTGCACAATTATGTTTGAGTCACGCTGTATACTACAACCAAGAGAATGTAGGACACTGTGCAACACTTTATCATTATATTTTACCCTTCAATGTTCAATTTTCTATTGACATGTATGTATGTATGTATGTATGTATGTATGTATGTATGTATGTATGTGTGTATGTAAATGTATGTAGACATGCATGGATGCATGGATTTATGGTTTTGCTATCATGTATTACACCAGCTTGGTTTATCTCAATGGAATTGTATATGGGATTCATTTAATTTTGCAATATTAATATCTCACCAAATGTCAGTTTATGATGAACAATATTATGCCGTTATGGAAAAAATGAATCTACGTTTCACCCATCCACCTCCCCAATGGGTTCAAGACCCGAAGGTATTGCCTTCTTATCTTCGTTTAAAGAAAATCTATAGTACTGGTTGATGATGGAAAATCTTTCATCAAAATTCCACATTTCATTGGTTTCCAGGTGAAAGTATATTACATTTGCACTATAATGTGGGACTAATTTCCTTCATAATGTAATAAATAGTTGTAGGATTGGCAGTTCAAACAGGTGAAGTTCCCATACAAGTACCACTCAGTTGCAAAGTCGCAATTAACATTGTCCCACATATTGATTTCTGTGTTTATACTTGGTCAGCAGAGGGAATATGTAAGGATTTGTCAATACGAGGTGTTCTGTTGTTTTCAACTGCTCTCTCCAGTACTATAGTGACAGTTTCTGGATACCATCTGCTTACAGAAGGTTTGAGAACAGTTGATATTATTTTGTTGTTGTTCTGCAAGTACTCAATCTTATCTTTAATATTTGTGTTTTCTTTAGAGATTGATGAGCCAGTCGGTTGTAAGAGAATTGGTGTCAACGGTGGTACTTTGGATCTTCCAGAACACGAGGCAGCAATGACAATTCCCGCAGGGGCACTGGATGAAGAACACACGATTTCATTTGAGATCATAAGTGAGGAATTACATTCACACTATAGATCTAATAACGAGCTGTGTGTATGCCCTGGTGTTCGATGTACTCCTCCCGGGTTAAAGTTCAACAAACCGGTGACGATAACAATGGCTCATTGTGCCATTCTGAAATCAGAGGTCAGCGAACGTGAAGCAGGAGTCGTGCTGTACACGCGACAGGAAGAAAGTACAAATGGTAAAATTCATATGGGCTATCTGCAAAATATTCATACAATTGTTTAAATTCTTCGTATAGACGATAATATGTTTGGCAGAGGAGGGCGCGCTGGTCGAAGAGAACTTTGGATCAACAAGCCTCTGGTTTTCATACATTAAAGGTTAGTGACATCATTGGGAACACTTGAAAATGCCTCAAGAACCAAATGAGTTGAAATATATTCCAGTTGTTCACTAGCAGATGTGGATCTCCCACGTGGGAGGATTTGTCTGTAATTTGTTTACTTAAGGAGAATCAAGCATAAACATAGGAGTATCTTATTCTTTGCCGGGTAGGATAAAAATAAGCCCCATAGAGAGCCACACAGCAGGTTTCCATGCTACTAGTTATATTGACATTATTTGTTTTAGAATGAGTGAACGTTTGACTACAAGATTTTCAGTTGAGGACTACCCCCAATCATGTCATTTACCTTTAACGTGGGTTGAGAACTGAAAAAAATGTACCTTCTTTTGATAGTCAAAATAATTTTCTTGGTCATCTTTTTTTACCAATTTCTGTGAGAATTTCAACTTCTCATTTGTGTAATTTTATGGTACTACTATAATTGTATGGATTTTGGCAAAATAAAGTCACATTTGATATAAAATGGATTTAGCAACTTTTGCTAGCAAGCTCTAGTTTATTTTATTATTATTATTATTATTATCATTATTATTATTATTATTATTATTATTATTATTATTATTATTATTATTATTATTATTATTATCATTTATTCGGCAATTTTTTTTTAAAACGGGGTAGATCAAATTCCATTCTAAGAAATATAGAGAGTTTTTTAATACATCAATATTGTAATGTCTCTGAGTGAAATGCATACAATTCTAAAAAAAAAAAAAAAAAAAGGAAGGAGTTTTTTTTCATACATCCATATTGCAATGTTTCTGAGTGAAGCCTGACAAAGTACCCCGACAATGCAAATGCAAAACAAAACTTAAAACAAATTCTGTGAGTTTTGATTTTTTTTGTTATGTTTGAAATTTTGATTTTTCAAATGATCCCCGTTTGGAAATAAACTAAAATAGATGCATAACCCTTAAAGTCACTTTTCTTGGCCAGTTTTCTTGACCTCCATACCTGACTGATGACCTTAAAAACTTGAACTTCGTCTAGTATTTTCTTTTTTAAAACGTGTGAAAATTTTATGCAACTATTGTAAAACTGTGCATTTGAGAGTGCTAACAACGTACAAACAAACAGACAAACAGACAAACCCCCATGAGTCTAAAGACGAGCTTAAAGATTCTTTCTAACCATGCCACAAATAAAATAATAAGTCACTAGTGATGTATGTAAATCTCCATCGCATAGGTACGTAGATAGATAGATAGATAGATAGATAGATAGATAGATAGATAGATAGATACGTAGATAGATAGATAGATAGATAGATAGATAGATAGATAGATAGATAGATAGATAGAAGGCTTACTTACAAACATATATAAACACACACACATACATGCATTCAACATTTAACATAATGTAGCGAACATAGCACTGCAATAATGTATATACTGCCACATTTTCACAGACGTTGGGGAAATGACAATCGAAAATTTGAACCCGTCCTCCGGTGACCGTCCTGGATATAATCTGACGGAAAACAAAATGGAAATTTACGTGCAGCATTTCACCTCTATGTGGTTTCGGATCAAGACTGCACTAACGACTGGGAAAAGGATGGGCTGTTTGCCATGCCTACCGGTAGATAAACCACCAAATTGCCCACAAATACTACATGTGTACATTTATAATTTCAAACGCAAGCTACGTGAGGTAATGACTTCTGTATATCCCATTATTATTAGATTATTAATATTAGATTATTTACACGCGAGCATTTGATATGAATGTATTGTATTATTCTTATATACTGCATATACTAGAATAGCATACATGCATGCTCTGTACAAATTATGATTTATCTGAGCATTGGTACTTAATTTCTTCATTTGAATAAATTTTAATTCATCACTGAGACGATTAAGACGATCTGCCTCTTGCGGTGATTTTATAATTCACAAAATGTTTCAAACGTAAAGCTTATATAAAAGAGGAGGTATTGCGTGTAAAATATATCCATTGATATATTCATATCTATTTGCTCATATAATAGAATCATACAAAGCTTGTAATACTATTTTCGGCTAGAAAAATAAGCTTATAAAATGGAACGCACGCAGCAAAACAAAAACTGAAACGTCTAAATTAGCCTAAGCATTATGAATTTTTGCATACTGATGTACGCGCGTTGACCTCAAATATTATACCAGCTATCATTGCAAACTGGTGCCCCTTTTAGGTGATATTGCAACCAAAACGGGTAATTTCTAATTTCTCAGTACAAAAGCTGTCATGTGGGTGGGCATAAACGCAAACCTTTAAACAGAAATGCTCAAAACGGCCTAAAGAAATTTTACGATGTGAAATAAATGGGGTAGATTTTTTTTAACAGACAACGGAAAAGTTCTACATTACTTGCCATCTAGCCTGGCACTTTTTTTCACAAGCAACGGTGAAACAGTTAACAATGCAGTAAAAGTAAAACTTGGCTACTAGTTACATGTTTGCTTCATAAGGTAATTGTACAGTTAGCATTTGATATTTGCTTTTATTCGATGATTTATCTTGATTTTGTTCCCTAAATTATTGCAGAAAATTGAAAAAGATGAGAAGAACGTACATCCACCTTATCACCCAGTACGCAATGAATTAGAATTTAGAGTGGCGACCTCCGGAAATGATCTGACTGTTACATGCACTGCAGGTCAAACTCCACTGATAAAGGTTGTATCTATTTCACTATGGAATACCGCAAATGCGTCTTAAAGTCACAGGCTGACATTGAGGAGCTTCAATTTAAAAAATTGTCAAACTTTGATATCTGAGCTATACATGTGTAGTAGTGTTCAAATCAACAAATAAACACCCTAAAATACAAAAGTTTGAGAAGGTATGCTGCCACTGGCAAAATATGCATGAATGCACACATTAATGCACTCCGGTGGAGGATAAAATAACCTAGATCTGCACAGAGTTAGTCCATGGAAGGAAATGGGCAAGTGAATCCGGCCAAACCGAGAGCTTGTAGATTCTCACTAGTTTAAAGCACTAAATCATCATTTTGAAATACAAGTTTTTTTCAGGCATTTATTTCTAGACCTTTTAAGATCATGTAGCTCATAATTTGTATTTTTTTTAATTGTGGCCATTGTTAGCCTATGACTTAAAAATAAAACAAAATCTTACAATAAAAATAAAATCTTGTCATCGGTACATTATTTTGATAAAGATGAGTAGTAATTAATGAAACAATAGTGGTGAAAGCTTTTTTTAAATTAATTTAATAAGTTATGCTGCAATAGATTAAAAGCATTTTTAGTAGTAGTGGTAGTAATATTAGTAGTAGCAAATAGTAGTAGTAAATGTATTATTGATAATGATATTAGTTAAATAGTATAAGTAGTAGCAGAAGTAGTGGTGGAGGTAATATTAGTGGCAGTTATAGTGAGAGTAGTACTCTTAGTCTAGCAGGGGTATATTTAAAAGTGGCGGCCATGGTAGTAATAATACCGACAGTAGCACTCGCAGCAGCTGCTGTTGCAATTGAAGAATATTATTAATACTTACCGTACTACACTACTACCACGTAGAATAACTTATACTACTGCTACTACTACTACTACTACTACTTCTATTTTTAGTAAAAGTAGCAAAAGGTCTTTTGTTCTTGTTATCCCTTCTACTTAATTCGAGTTTCTAATATATCAATATCATCTGTTTCTTCTTGTGTTGGCAGAAAGTGTCCT
Organism: Eucidaris tribuloides; assembly: GCA_001188425.1. NCBI lineage: Eukaryota > Metazoa > Echinodermata > Echinoidea > Cidaroida > Cidaridae > Eucidaris > Eucidaris tribuloides. Next base: position 12,595 of record JZLH01S0267601.1, read on the forward strand.
ATGAGGACATATTTACGCTTAGTCGCAATTGTCTGGATTTTACACTTGAAGAAGACATTGGGAATACAGCGGAATTAACACTGGATCAAGACACAAATACCAAGACCATGGTCCTCTACTTAGATCCGAAATGTAAGATTATGCTTTTTAGTATTATATACTATACACAAACATATATAAAATATATCATTAGAAGAAGAGAGTATTATTGGCATATGATTTGTGTTAGTTAAGTCAAATAAAAAAATAATTTGCCTTTATAAACGAACGCATTTAAAGACTAAGATTGTCTAACTTTCCCAGCCATGGGAGGATACCCCACCCCGCAACCTCCATAACCGCTTGCTCAATTCGTTTGCTCGCTTATATGGCAATCAAACCACTTGAAAATTATCTAAACGACATACGTTCCACAACATTATTTCTGAGACAAAATGAGACAAATTTTATGAACAGGTCATCTGGCACATTTGCAATATACTCGTATACTTGTGAATCAGATTAGAATTCGAGAAAATTATGTCACCTTCCTGGAAAAAAATTTGAACACCAATACAATGCTGAAACATCCCCACCCCACCCCTACAAAAATTAAATCACTTCGTAGGACCGTGCTGAAAATGCATACTTAGCCGTGACCATGCTCACAGTTCGTAATAGACGTTGACATGCCTTATTATGTTACTTTTCGCAGCTAATGTAGCCGATGTGCCTCCACCTAGGAACGAAATGACGCATGAAGAAGCAGCCGATGTACCTTCACCAAGGAACGAATTGACGCATGAAGAAGCAGCCGATATACCTTCACCCAGGAACGAACTGACGCATCAAGAAGAAATTGATGTGCCTTTACCCAGGAACCAATCGACGAACCAAGAAGTTACTGATGTGCTTTCAACCAGACACCAACTGACGTATCAAGAAGAAACCGATGTGCCTTCACTTAGGGACCAATTGACAGATCAAGAACTACTAGATGTTGCTCAAGAAATCCCGAATGATAGGTTAGACAACCTTGGTGTTGCACTTGGTATAAGTTTGACTGTGATAATCAATATCCGTTACTCAAAACATCAAGACATCCAAAGGACTGCTGAAACTCTGCTCATGATGTGGAGGGACAAGTGCAGTAATTCTCAGAGGGCTACGCTGGCTTCTGCGTTGACAGGTGTTGGGTTGACTAGGATTGCAGACCAACTGAGAAATCCAGGCACACCACAAGTAAAAAAAAAAAAAAATGTGTTTTGGATAAAGTATGTTGGATACATTTTGTCACATTACCCTTGTTTTACTTGAGTTAGTTATGTACGACAAAATCAATACAAATCCCATATTTCATCAATTGAATATCCTAAAAGTCCATGATATGAATATTTTACAGACATTATATTTTATGTTTAACTACACTTAAAGATTTACTGCCCCTATATTCAGTATCTTCTTCAGCTAAAATAGAAACATACATTCATACCCAACACGCGCAATATACACTTACACAATCCTAATATTTTATTGGCACACACATCCCCAAGACATCACAGACCGGACGTACGGAACACTCTCCCAAAATTTATTAAACAAACGCCGTTTTTTATTCATTTATTTTCGATTAATGAAAGCAAGACTTTTAAACAAATACACGTCATAAGTATGTTTATTCTATTTCCAGCAAACCTATTATATCGTGTGTTTTTTATATAAACGATATAATACTACAATATTGGCTATTCAGTAATCTATGTTCTTACTGCCGTTGGTATGCATTCAGACACTGATGAAAATTAAATGTCTTTAATAAGGAATATAACTTAAACCCATCCAGAAATTATTTTTCACATTTCCTTGTATACAAGAGCCATGCACCATCCGTCCCAGTCCCCTTTCTGTTTCTACATCAGCATTGATTTAAACTTATCTAAGGGTCTGTCACCTAAGGGTCTGTCACTGCATTAAATAATAACTTATTGTGACGATCCATGCAACTATTCTGTTAAAAAAATATGTACTTGTATATTTACAGAAATTACAATGTAATATGATACATAAATGGATCACTGTTTACGTTGTACTAAACGGGTTGAATAATTATTGTTTTTCATGTTTATCTTTCTGTATATATCATATCATTTGTAAATAGTTTTTTTAAAAAATTAGTATTATTTCTGTATATCTTAAAAAAGGGGTTTTGTCACTCGGGGGGGGGGTACTTGCCTAGTAAGGTAAACGGGAGTGTGCCGCTCTAATAGGTGACTTTTTCGCAAAAAAATCCTTAAACATGGGTATGGCTTTGGGGAAAAAATCCTTAAACATGGGTCATGATTTTGAAATTTTACGATTTACACTAGATATTTTTCGTCTAATTTATCGATAAAAGCTAAAAAAAATCCCTTTTCATAATAAACCTTAATAATATCATTTTCCGCAAAAATACGCTTAAAAGGTTCGGTTTTCACTTCAGACGGACACACGTGGAACAAATTGAGTACCCCCCTCCCCCCCCCCCCCCCGCCCCCACGGGTGGTCCTACTGTAATATTGATTAAAAAAACAAAGTTTGCGAACGATAAAATGAACTGAAAATCGGAACTCGATAATCATGTATATAAATGGGAGCCTGCAAGATTCTAAATATGAGATCATTCACTAGTAATATGTTTAAACCCTTAAAATGAACAGAACTAACTTTTAACCTCTGTGGGATATAATTGATATTCTATTTGGTGGAGCAACTGGACTACTCCCGGACATGATTACAGATTTAATCGAAGTATAAAGAGGTGGTTTGTTTAAGCATAATTGAGTATTTGCCCCCCCGGCCCGGAGTTTATCATAATCTTAACAATCGGATTTTCGTGCCTTTATTTTAAGGATCAAGACAAATTGCATCTTAATCGATGGCCTATAATTCCCGATGAAATTAGAAATCAATAATATCTAACATCTTTCATTATATAAGATAACACTACTTAAACGTCTACAGAATAATCTTTTCTCATCTAGTGATAACTCACATTTTATCATGTGTCATGGCAGGAAGAGTAACATTGAATATAGAGAAATGGTAAATCACACTTTATTGCAAAATTTTTCCCAGAATTGAATTAAAGCTTGAGTTAAATGATTTATTATTGAAATAAGTTTATTATTATCGAATTTGCAATGAAAATTGAGTTATTCACTTTGGAAATCATGAAGTCTGCTGAGTTTCGAGTGATGATAAATATTTTTATTGCGCTCTTTACCTTCTAAAACTATGTACCAAACTTTGGTGTTATGATAGTGGAAATACATGGCAGCACCCTCGACGTGCTTACTCATTAACATTTGTCGGATGTTGCAAAAGTTTTTATAATAACCGTAGTTCATACAATTCAGAACTTTTAACCTGTTTGAGCAGCCTGGTCATCTTTATAAATGATAAATAATGTGAAGCAATCAGTTAACAGATTTGTTTCATTATTTAATCATTGACAGAAATTGCGATGCGCCATTCACTGATGTAAATCGGATGGGGGATATATCCCCCCCCGCACACACACAAACCCCACTTTTCGATAGGGGATGACTTATAATAAACCCCCCCGCCGCAAACACACATACAACACACAACAGCTTTTCAAGAAACTAATTGTATAATTTTTGTTTATTTGTATAAAATCGTATAATAGTTAGGAGTAGTAGTAGTAGTATAGTGGTGGTAGTAGTAGTAGTAGTATAGTGGTAGTAGTAGTAGTAGTAGTATATTCTATTCAGTAGAATTCGCATAATGTACAGATAGAAATGTAGTCATTGTTAATATTATACGTCATTGTACAATTTTATCATATATGCAATTATCTATTTGTATGATTACAGGGCTCTCTTCAAAGGCAGGTCTCTGGCTTGAATGAGACTTACCCTGTATCTTTAAAGAAAACGTGAATGGTAATATAAATAATAAATTTGAACATTTCGGCCCCGGAAAATTCCTGCGTCTGGCCTTGTTTTTAAAGGTAGTCTCAATTGCATGATAGTATAGTTATAATCAATCATTTTGAAAATATGTAGTTCCTCCGACTTATAAAATATATTCGTTCAAAACGTTGGTTTTACAGTGTAGTATTATACTGGCAGACAGAGACCAGCAACCTCAACTGCCCAAATTAGAGTACACTGTCGTAAATTGGGAGGAGGGGGGATTAGGGGATATAAACCACCACTTTCGAGACGGGGGAGGATGATCTGTACAAATAGACCCCCACTTTTCAACAAAAAAGTATTTTTGTGTTCATTCAATTATTAATAACATTTATAAAATTTTAAAATGCTAAAGATATTGTTATCTGAATATCCTAATTTTTCCGATGATATACATATATTATATATCTCTCATGCAAGTTCATTACTACCGTGTTTTCCATGGGTCCAAATAGGCATTATCCCTATCTCTATTTAGTGCACATATGATATAAAATGTAGGCCTGATGAAACATCATATCATCAACAAAATGTAGAAAACAAACTCAGATATTTTCACGTGAGGACACAAGGAGCCCACCCGAGATTGCACAGCATATCAAGATGACAGTCTAATACCTCTTTTTAAATGGTCATTATTTTTGCTCAAAATTTTAAAAACTCTTTAAAGAAATTTTTAGGATTATTTAAAACCATGTGCTGTGGGGGGAGGGGGGCGGTGGATAGTATTCCCAGTATTTTAGGAATTTGGGTATCTAGTACCATTTTCATTTCTCATAAAACCCATAAAAATATTTCTTTCTACAATGTTTTAATATTTGACAATTGCGCTTTTGAATCATTTGCATCAAATTGATCCATTAGAATGAGTGCCCCTTTTTATTTCCATAATTGTTTTTCTCTTCAGATAAAAATAATTGTCATTGTTCTTCCTCTGAAAGAGAGAGGCGCCCGTTCTAATTTAACTACCGCTACCACCTTTTAATAAGTGATACTGGTACTTAAATTGCCCCTTTTCCTCTTTAATTTGTGCCCCGAATTTGAAACGACTTAGTTACTAGCAAGTTATTCTAATTTCTAAGGATCGCTCGTTATGCTCGATCGCATTATTATGTTTGAATGTCTTTTCAGTCTCTGAGACATTTCAGATACAGGGCCGTACCTACCGGTTTCGTCTAACTCTTGTAGCAGGGTGGGCAATTCGAGAGGACAAGTGACGATTCTTTTTTTTTTCTACTCCATTCATCCCACAGTCCCAAGCTTTTTTCCCCGCGTCACGCTCACGCCCGCGAAAATGCGCTATACACGCGCCCTACACTTTTTGGCCGTCTGCCCCCCCCCCAAAATCACAGCGATTTATTTTTCATGTTTTTCAATGCGTTACTTCTGACATTCTCCCAACACCACCCCCTTTTGACAACAGACAGCTTCTACCCTGCAATTTTCCCCGGCAAAAGCCGGGAGGGGGGCGGGGGGCTGGCGGTAGCACCGGTGGTGCTTTTGGCGGTGTTAAAGGTATCATGGCTAACATTTACCACAGTTCGTAAAGAAAATCTGATCCAACATCGATCCCCATGCTCACCACTCGTCCTTTGATGGAGGCCTCTAAAAATGACTAGCCCTTGAAAAAATACTGTATTTCAAAAAATGCATCTATCTTTAGTTACTTGTAAAAAAAGTGAAAATCTTGTTTAGGTTGACCAGATTCAGTTGGCCCATATTCCTTCCACGACCTTCACCTGCTGCTTGCTACACCTAGCGCTTCATTAAAACTCGCCCCGCAGTTTTAATCCTGTTCTATCTCGTGGCATAACTTTCGCCATTGGCACGTGTAACTTCCTCCAAAACGTGGTTGTTATTCTAGGGGCATGTTTATTTGTTAGCTCTTGAGCATACTATGTAGCCTCAGATATTCAAAGTTTGACATATTTTTAAATTGGAAGCTCCACCAATGTTAGCCTATCCACTTGAACACCCCTTTTGGCCCCAAAATGCGCCCGGCTGTTTAAACACCCCCCCCCCCCTGCCATACGCGTATGGGTGCACGATGAGCAGTTGCTAAGCGCACGATCCAAAAGTCCGACGGTTGACGCAACTTCCGATCGGTCCGATATCTTTCGAGCGACACGCGTATGCCAACATTAACTGAAGCAAATTTTGGCCAGGAATCTGCATATGTCCCACCTGCAACAACGCACGGCTAACGCTTACACAAAGCTGACGACATCTCATCTGCCCAAAAATAAGGAACCATCCAACATCAGGCCCAGCTCAGCGTTGGCCGATCTAATAATCGTGTCATTTGGCACCATGCTTGCAGCTACATCCAACTTCCTTTAACGCAATATATTCAAAGACCATTCACGCACCAAGTGACCCCACTTTACTCACCTTCAGCGCAACCCGGCACACACTTCACTGTTACAGTCACTGATGCGACGCCTGATACTATCGGCACTCTTGTAGATATACAGCGTGTTAACCTCTGCCCCTAGTCTAGACAGCCGCCCGTTTCCCCAATGTCCCTACTGCACCTCCAAAGGACCGCATGGAACAGACATTGCCCCTCGATCACCGCTAGCAACAATCAAATGCACCCCAATGGGCGTAAATCCAGTCATGAGTATGTGCGGGGGGGGCGGGGTGGGAGGGCAGGGCGACAGCCGCCGGATCCTCGCCTGATCGACTGAAATTTTCAAAATATTTGGGGACACCCAAATCTAAGCCGGCCGTACTTTCTTGAAGGGCGGACGCCTACACTCGTGCAAAATATACAACCTATCTTTTAAACAATGGCCCATAGCCCTACTTTATTGTGATTAAATTTAAGGACATTTTTTTCAACCTAATTTGTTCTTTAATCTTTCCTTCAGCCCTATTATATAAAAGCAGCTACAATACTCCCCGTACCTATTAAATTTTGCACCTCAGGTTTCCGGTTTCTCCATCGGCCCTCATATCAATGTTCGCGCAGCCTGAGAAAATACTTTTAGAACTGTTGATACCTGCATCGGCTTCGCCTGCCAACTACACATGTCCTATCAAAAGGCGCCGGAAATATATAACTGCAGTGCCAAAAAGATTCACTCGTCGCCCGCGATTGGTTAATTGCATAGGATGAATTGGGCGCAAAGGAGTCTGCCGAGGGGGATTCCCCTCCAAGGGGGTGGAGAAAATTTGCATATTTTTTTGCCTTCGAAAAAGGTGTGTTTCAAACTGCCCGCATTTCCAAGAAGGAAGAGCTATGATTTTGACCTCTCCTTTGTCTCTTGGCGTCTTTTTTTTTTTCAAAAGTATTTTTGCGCATTGTTGATGGCGATAAATTAGTCGCGCGGAGGGGTTGGGTAGGGGGGCGCTCCCCTGCCCAGCGCGTTGGAGGAAAAATTGACATTTTTTATGCTTTGAAAATGTGAGCACGCGTTTTCAGGCGACCATTTATTTCATTGAAGGAATACATAATTGGCATTTCTGCTGCACAAGGTGTAGCCGAATGTTAGATGTTTTTTTGACAGCATTGGGGAGCGGTCTGGGAGGGCCGATTTTCCTCCCAGGCGTTAGCAAAATTTGACATTTGGCTTGAATAGGGTATGTGTTTTCAGCGCCCATATTTCATGAAAAGGAATGCAACTTATATGACCTCTACATTATTTTGTGGCGGCAAAAGGGGAACATGTGGCCCAATTCCGCTTGGCAATTAGCGATAAATTGGGAGGCCTTCTGGGCGCGGTGGCGGCCCGCCGGCTCCCCCCCAGCCGGTGACCCGCAACAATTTGCACATTCCATTCACCGAAAATATGCTGTACCTCAGCGGCCAGCTTCTCCGCTAATGACAAGAAGAAGCATAATTTGCACCTTTTCGTGCAACAGGTTGTTCGCGACATTGTTACCCTTTTAGCTGGTAAAATTGCACCCGGAGCGGTCCTCAGCGTGACGGCGGCGCTTTCATCCACTCCCCTAGCGCATTGAGACTAACCAGTATCCCTTGATCATTTATCTATGAAAGTGGATTTTTTTATGCGCGAGGGACAGCCAAACGCGACACGAGCCGCCTAAACAGCATTGCAGTCTTCACAGCGTCGAGTGAAACGCCTTGCCTTTCAGCAGCGACTATAAATGTTTATTCTCCTCATATGGTATCGACAAAATGTGATATTCCAGAGTAAAAACCAGGTCGCGCGCGGGGCGGCGGCAAACTATATTTACCAATCTTATTAGACCTTTTATCTAATAGTATCTAGCCTTGAAGCTTCCTTTCCTTTTTTGAAATCAATACAGAGCTCATTATGTTTGACAAACATTTACCTTTTCCTGAAACCTATTTCAATGCCAGTGTGATTCCATTATATACAACCTTTGACCGTTTCGTTTATATCTGTTGTATTACAAATAAACATTTCCCACTTATTTTATATTTATGAATACATCCAAATACATGACTGACAATTGTGTGTTAAATGAAAGATTTAGAAAATATAGAGTTAATTATTGCAGACGCGCCAGCGTAAGGGCAGAACCTTACGATTTGACAATATTCCCACATTTCTACATTAAGAAATTCAATTTATTAACATGATTTTTGTTGTATTGGGACATCTTTGTCTGACACGAGATGACGTGCGTTCTTCTGCTTCTATTACCTGACCGACAAGACGTCTATGATAATACCATTACCGACAAAGTGTATCAGTTACCGACCAAAATCACCATTCAACAATATCTTGATCGTTATGGCGATTGCAGCAGAGCGAGCCGAGTTGAAAAAATTTTGCGTTTGTTACACTTCAAAAAGTGCCTATTTCTTGGCTCTTATTTGTTAGTCGCGCTACTTCAGACATTTTTTGTCCGCTACAAGACGACCCGGTGCCGTTCTCCTTCTATTACCTGACGACGTTGACTTTTATGATAATATGACTTACAAATTACCGCGCCCAAAGCACGTCAACAAAACTCTTGGTCGTTATTGCGAGCGAAGTATGAAAAAAGACAAATCTAGCGTTATTAGCCTTCAGAAAGTGCCATTTCTGAATTGAGGCTTCATTTCGTCCGTACTTGAGACCATTTTGATCGGTACAAAAATGTCTATAAATGTACCGTAAACAAAAACTCGAATATGCACATTATTGGAACTGAGAAAAGTGCCCCCCCCCCCTGCCCTTCCCCTTTGCGCGTACGTTAGTGATTGTTCTTCTTCTTTCTTCCCCTTCCCCTCCTTCTTCGTCTATTCACTTTTTGTTTTTTCCTTCCTCATCTTTTTCCTCCTCTTCTTTCTCTCCTCTCCTTCTTCCTTTTCCTTTCTATCTTCCTCTTCCTTTTCCTTTCTTCCTTCTTTTCCTTCTTTTTTCTGTTTTTCTTTCTCCTTCCTTCTTTTTTTTTCTCATGCCCCTTTTTCATTTCTTTTTCCGACTGGGCAGCGCCAGATTTACGACAATAGCCATGCCCGCAGTGGGGGGGGGGGTGTCCACACCCCCACCCC
>JZLH01S0267603.1:2569-12569 GCA_001188425.1 Eucidaris tribuloides
TTTAATCGTATCATGGACCTACATGATCGCGTGTAGGCCCTATGCCCATGATACCATACACTAGCCATCGTAACGATAATCGGTGGTTATCGTATACTTGATACAGCACAAGGAGTAGTAAGTACATCTATAAAATATAAGTGACTATTAACTTAATTAGTGACTCCTGTAAGGCTCGAAACGGTTACATTATACGAGGAATATGGAACAATTCAATTCCCTTCAATCAATTATGTCAAGCACTCACCGTAAAACAATCCAGCACATGTGACTCTGAAAATTGCGAATTATTTGTCCCTCGTCCGTTTTGATCTGTATTATTTACATTTTCATTCGATCACATGCACCATATATCTTCATGTAAAATTCCGGTGTTTTATTCGTCATAATGATTTGATATTGCCCTGCTATCGTTTCATCGTAACATATCAAGATCATAGGCCTACTTGATTTCTGTTCGTGTCTATACAAGTATTCATGTAAGTTCGTTCAGCTACATTCTGTGGTGTGTAAGCCTTCCTTATCGTAAATTGATTACATTTTAGTTTTCATACTTTCTGTAGAAATTATTATACCGGAAATAAATAAATCAAATGAATAATCATTATTTTTACAACTCGCACTCGCAAGAGAATTTATAGCAAAATATAATTATCGTAGATTGGTATCACATCATTATTCTTATTAATCATTATTATTATTATTATTATTATTATTATTATTATTATTATTATTATTATTATTATTATTATTATTATTATTATTATTATTATTATTATTATTATATTATTATATTAGTAGTAGTAGTAGTAGTAGTAGTAGTAGTAGTAGTAGTAGTAGTAGTAGTAGTATTACTACTACTACTATTATTGCTAATATTACTATTATTATTATCATTAATCATCATCATCATCATCGTAATAGTTTATGGGGGAAATGGTCATGGCAAAACCAGTTACACGTAGATAATCACTGTTGAATGGTTTAAAGTACTAAAGTAAACAATCGTTTTGAAATATAATTTTGCCAGGATTATATTTTCAACTATTTTTAGTGACTGAAACACTAACAGCAAGATTATGTAGCTTAGGGTTTTTTTTTTTAAATCTGGAAACATGATTAAGTATGCTTGTGGCATACTGAAAATACTTCAATTATTTAGATGCTGAGTTTATAGTGTACGAAGATGTCCCCAATTTTATTATTAGGGTCAAAGAGGACGTTATTTTCTAGTCTTCCTTGACAGTGTTCCTTTAAAAAAATATATCTTTTGAAGCATATATGATTTCAACATTATCTTCCACCATGATGAGTTGTGTGGGTTTTTTTAATCAAGAACATTATTGTCATTGTTGTTATTCTGTATCATTATTTTTTTTCTAATTCGTATACATCACTGCGTGTGCTACTCTGTTTACTTCAAAATGTATTTGCTTCGGGTCACTTGAGAGTGGATATATTTTATGTGTTTATGCGTGGTCAGAACTACTAGCAATAAACTTTGTGGGCGGGAAATAAAGTCAAAAGCTACAAACCTTTTTATTGTTTTCGAATCCATCACTTTATTATTTTTTCGAAATATTCTCACTTTCTTTTGCACTTATCGCCAAAAACACACAACACAACTGTACTCAAATTATCAATTATACGGAAATTGTTTTGGCCTGAAGTCTTCAACTCATAATTTCCTGTGTTTGAGATAATTTTTCCTTGATTTCTATTTTGTTTAATGGTCGTAATTTACAAAGGATAATCTATGTATGAGAATATCTCAATGTAAATAATTGTTTATTCCCATTTTTCTAATTGCAATCTTTAAGCGTTCTATAATTTATTTGTTTTATTATAGTTTATATTTATATTATATTATATTATATTATTCATATTATATATATCATATTATATTATATTATATTATATTATATTATATTATCATTATATTATATTTATATTTATATTACTATCATATCATATTATTCTATTATATTTATTATATTATATTATATTATATTTATATTATATTATATTATATCATATTATATTATATTATATTATATTTTATTTATATTATATTATATTATATTATATTATATTATATTATATTATATATTATTATCTGGATCTATAATCATATTTATATTATATTATATCATATTATATTATATTATATTACATTACACTTATATCATATTATGATTATCTCATATTATAGGTGAATATTAATAAATTATATTGTTATTTATGTTGATTAATTGTTATTAAAAAGTGTTCTGAAACCCTGTGGTGAAATAACGACAAAATATACTCAGATTAAAGATGCATTTCTTTTTTAACTTTGAGGGGGATTAATGGTGATTAAATGACGAGTTCTATTTTAAATTTAGATAAACCTACATTATCTATAGTAATGGCTAAAATCCCACGCTCTGCATGCATACTGTCATTTATTGACTGATAAAAAAAAATCGGGGCTGCCAGACCTGTGTGCTGTAGGACAAGTACACAGTGATATCTGGTCCCTAATAAATAGAAACAATCACAATTAAAATTCATTATTAACAAATTTCAGTTGGTTTGAGTAGAAGTTGTTTTCTTATTGTTGGCATTAAAAATACTACGCGCTTTGTGAAATATTGATGGACAATTTATCTGATCGACCAAAACTATATACTTCTGCTATATTGTCCTTTTGTGGGTTTGTTGGGGAGGGTATGATAATTCGGTCACTACTCGAATAAAATCATCCGTTCCATTTAATTTGAATCTCACTTTTATAAGATCGTCAAACAGTATACCATCACGGCATCAATGTGCGCTTGTATTTGTAGTAGTTTAATGACTTGAAGGCGCAGGAAAGAAGATAAGAAAGCAGAAGAAGAGGAAGAAAGGAAAACGAAACCAGGATGACAGAACAAAACTCACACCTTTCTCGGAGATTTGCGTCTGTACATTCAAAGACTAACTCCACGCCAAACAACAACACGCCGAGCAAGCTTAGCACCGGTAGGCAAGATTTGGAAAGAAAACAATTTGGACAGCCCCAGGCGAACGCGTAACCCGTTGCTCCGGCTTCGCTTCGCACGCAATCCTTTCGCGAACATTGCGAGCCAGCCTCCGATCCCCGCCCCCAGCCCTCAACCACGGCACAACGAACCGCTCGTACGCGGGTTTTGCACGTCGAGTCGCAAAAGTCAAGTTCACGGGTGTGAGTTGGCTCTATTACCGTATTATTATGGCGGAGCGGTGCCCCCGCTAGATTTACGCCTAGAAAATTGATGTCAGCGGAAAGTTTTCTTTACACTCGGGGAAAATTGTTCTTACAAATTGGCTTTGTTGTTCCAATATCCCGAAGCTAAACGGAGCAGCGGTGTTGAAGTGGCTTCTCAGAAGAGGATTTCTGAAAGCGCACTGGGGAGAAGTGAATCAACTTGTATGATGTGTTTGCGAAGGATCATAGCCTACATATAAATGTTCAATTCTATGAGTTATAAGTTACAGTAACATGCTCATTACATAGTGAAATGAAAATTGGTTTTCTAACGAGAATGATTGATAAAATCAATTTAAAGTGAAATTTTTATATTGATCATGATGCCGAAAAATATGCCAGTGAAATCGGCTGCAATGCAGATGATCCTTCATTATTCTTCACCTAACTACACGCGATAACACGGTCAATATTCAAATCTGATATAACTCGAATTTGCCAGGTTTTTTTTTTCCTCTCTAGTAACTTAAAACAGGGATATATTACCGAAGATCAGGCTTGCTTTGATCACTGTTCATAATCATAGTAGGTTCACAATTCTGGTACTTATCGCACTATCAGCACCATTTTGAGGTACCGTACATGTAGGAAGATTCCTTTATGATGATCATTTTGTCCACAATGCCAAAATGGTGCAAACAAGACCCTTTGTTGTTTGAACACTAAAATTTGCTCATTAACCCTAACATACCCCTAAATAATTCTGTGAAAATGGTTCTGCTTTTTTGATGCGAACCCCTTTTTTTTTCTTAGAGTGTAATGTTATTGTTTTCCTTTAAAAAATATTGTGTTTTTGATTTGCACATCAAAAATTGTTTTGCCTCGATTTGATTTTGATCCATAAGAGAAAGATCCATTAAGGAAAGAAAAAACATGAACATGAAACTGTATTCAAAATTGTTGAATTCATAATGAAGTTCCATAGATTGTTTTGTTGTTGTAGTTGTTTTTGTAAGAGAAAAGAAAAATTATAAAATTTCAATCTCACTTGCATAGGGCCGTTTGCCAGTAGTTTGCTGATAGTGTGCGAATAACGGTAGTCTGTCTTCTAGACGTTTTCTGTAGTCTTCATCACACGCTGAACGCTGAACTAGTCCATCCACCTCTAGGCCTAGGTAGTTAGCAGAGGCCGCTCGGGTATACTGGTCCAACTTCACCGCTGTGTGTTTCTGACCTTGCAGGTATTCGGTTTTCTCTAAATGACATAGAAATGATAGCGTTTGCTTTTGTTTGACTAGCGTACCCTCTTTAAGAGTAAGAGTGAAATGTTACACACTCCCCCTTTTTTAAAGTTTTTCCATCCTTTTAGATGACCTCAGAAATCACTCGATCCGACCTGAATGATTCCTGATAGGTTACCTCAAATGTAGTGAAAAATAAACATTTTCACTTTTTTTAAGTCACTCTGAATTCACTTTTTTTTTTCAATTTATGAGTCAACCATTCCTCAACAAAGCCACTGGCTAACATTTACCACAGTAAAACAAATGTGAGCTACATAATCATCCATGCTCCTTTGATACGGTCTAAAAATGAAGCCCTGAAAAAAAAAATTATATTTCAAAGTGATGATTTAGTGCTTTAAAAAAGTGAAAATCTACAAGCATTCACATTGACCGGATTCACCTGCCCATTTTCTCCCATAGACTTACTGTGTGAAGATCTACGCTATTTTATCATCCACCGGAGTAGAAATTGTTTATTCATGCATACCTTGCCATTGGCAGCATAACTTTTAAAACTTTTGTATTCTAAGGTGTTTATTTGTCCATTTGAACACTACTATGTAGCTCAGATATATCAAAGTTTAACAAATTTTTAATTGGAGCTCCATAATGTTAGTCTATCACTTCAATATCAGTGTAAGATTCGAATTTATTCGTTCATTGGTTTCATTCTATTTGGAAACGGTCATAGTTTCACCAAAACCATGTTCCTGTCTAATGCTTTGTGAAAGTATGTTTGGAATATATACAGTATATGTGAATTATTTTCATTTAAACGTATATTTCTTCAAATGATGTGCAAAAATGAAGAATACAATCTGCCAAATTTTATGTGGTTAAATGAATTTGGCTCATATTGCGATTTTAGATGGACCTATATCATATATCATTGTCCTGTAAATGACACACCCTATAACTTCCTGATTTGAGAAATTAATTTAAATAAATACAAAAATCATATTAATGAAAATTTTGGGGGCTCAACAATGCCAACATGTTTTTTTTTTCGTTATTACTATTGCAAGTAAATGTAGTACATGCGTGAAGTCATTCTGCTCACTGATAAACACAGTAAGTCATTCTTAACAGTAATAATAATCCTAATTTAATGTTGCTTTCCTAAAATAATCAGGCTTAATAACAGATACTTAATAATCTACTTGATGAAAAATTTGTCAGTTCGACCAAAGCTATACGCTGGCCAGCTTTAAACCGTTCAGATATAGTTTACATGATATTGCCAATTTGCCATGCACATCCGTGTACATTCAGAAGTAAAATGTATACGCGGTTTGAGAGCGCAATGTCACAATGGCGTGTGTCGTGTTTAGACACTCGGATCGGTTTAATAAACATTTGTATACATTTCCGATATATTTTTGTTTGTTTGAAATAGAAATTTAAGTGGTTTCGTCTCGCAGCAGGTGACAATCATGAGAGTGAAATTTCAGCTTCAACTTGTTCAAATCAGGTGGCATAAGCGGTTTAAAATGATAACCATAATGATGCTGTCTTCATAACTTCATGGTTTTATAACAACGCCGACAACTTGCAAAGTGCCTGTATCTGTTATTTCATTTCATTTCATTTCATTTCATTTCATTTCATTTCATTTCATTTCATTTCATTTATTTTCCACATTAAAAACAAAACAAATAATATATACAAAGTCAACATGACAAACTTAAAAGCGTGGGGGAGCCAAATAGAAACACGGTGGCTTGTATACTTTGGCCCCCTACAAATTATAATATTACATGAAACAATGGCCATTACTTCAGTTAAAATAATCATTCATATCAGAAGGAAAACAAATGACAAACTAAATGAATACATGAATAAATAAATGAAAAATCGCATGCATAGAAAATAAATAAATACATGAATAAATAAATGAACATCTACACATATAGCCTAAATACATCAATACCAGATGGTGAATAATTATTAGTGGATCAAAATTCAAAAGTGCAAATAGCGATATGGGAACACCCGGATTTCTATTTTTAAAAATCACGGCTAATGTTCTCGCGGCTGTTTTGTCTGTAAATTATTGTAATTTGTATAATACATGATTAATAATGAAGTGTTTACAAAAGGATGTTTTTTCTTGACATTACTGTAGCACTATACAGAACTTAGTCTCATCTATTGTTGTATGAGTTTTTAAATCTGGTTAAAATGAGCAGGACGGGAGAATAGTGCGGGTATTTAAAGACAATATAACACTGTGGAAGACCCGTTTAAAAAAAATTGTCGAACTTTGCTATCTTACATATCTGACAGTGTTTGAATGGACAAAATAAACACCCTAGAACACACAAGTTCAGACAGTTATGCTGTCACTGGTACAATATGTGCAGATACAAATTAGCACATTAATTATTCTCAGCCGATAGGAAATTCTGCAACACAGCGGTCTATGGGGGAAAGCTGGAATGGTCTCTCAATGATTTTCACTTTTTTAAAGCACTTAATGATCGTTTTAAACTGCAATTTTTTCAGGGCTTCATTTTTAAACCGTATCAGAGACACTAATAGCATGGGGAATCATGTAGCTCCGATTTCTTAAACTGGAAAGTTGGAAATATTGTTATGCAATAAAGTTAATGTATAATTTTGGTCGATCTGCAAAAAAAAATATAAAGTTCTTTCATACATAGAGTTTAATATTGTCACGCCAGACATCACAAAACAAAATCAAATCTATCTAAACTATTGTTTATAGTGATTTTTTTATGGCAAAAGTACTGGGTCCAATATTTCATTTTCTTTGTTCTTTTCTTCTTTTTTTTCAAAACCGGAAGCGCTTCGTGGTGTGCTATCTAACAACACAATAGAGCAAAATTCATTATACCAATAGTATTCCATAATATACCAAAATTACTATTGCACACACAATCACAAACAAACAAACGCAGAACTTCATAATGTATATGGAATGTTGATATGATCTGTGCCTACCCCGAGTCATCGGGAAACCATGAACAGCGTATGCATGTATGTGCCCTTTGCGCGCAAGTGCTCGCTGACCAAAATCATCGGGCCACGTCCACCACGTCCATGTTAAAACCATGGTACGAGGGGTCTACATTTTTTTAAAAGGGAAAGACATAATGATACTCAGCATGATAATCAGTATGAGTAAGAGGCATCAAACGATATTTACTGCGAGAAAGGGGGAACATTTATCTGTCTAAATGTGCTAAAGCAAGCCAGTTGTTAAAGGCAGGGAATCTCTTTTGCACACCTAAAATTAACATTGTGAAAATACAATGGCATTTTGAAGAAAATGCCATCTGGGAACCTTCAGCAAAACATAGGAGTGAAAAACTCAGTTTTAGTGGAATTATAGTGACCGTTAGACTCTGATTTGAATTTTTTCTCGCGAGGAAAAAATTCCTACCATAACAGAACGTACACTAAAGGGCTATTGTTTATCTTTCGCATTTTTCAAATTCTAGGTAATCACTGACCCCCAGATTTCACAGACATGCCCTTCATCAATAGCCCAAGGGCATGGGTTATCTTTTCCTGGTATGTGGGGTTGTTTGCAAATGAGATCCACTGCCTTTAACACTGCACAAGTTTGGGTGCTCATGAGAGCGAGTGATATTGCTCTTAATTTTTGGTATAGTAATTTTTTATGAATAATTATACAATTCATTGCAATTTGATTAATAAGTTGAAGAAAAGCATTTAGACATGTCATTAATATAATTTAGCATTTAAGAGGAATATTTCCGTGTTTCAGATCAATTGCATGCGTTGTACATGCATTAATTCAATTCTTTTCAGTCCATAATCCATTTTTTGCATGGAAACCATTGTCGATTACCTGCCCAAAACAATGAAGGGCAATTATTAACAACCATAAAGCAAGTAGGTACTAGCTAGACAATTATTGTTGTGATATCTGTAAGTAAAGTTCACCTCCTATCTCTTGGTAGATTGTACAAAAACAAGAAACAAGAAGACAGACTACAGGTGAATCCGATGGGTTTTGTCCGGAAGAAATTTTAAGACTTTCCTGTCAGTTTTGGACATCCGTTGTCTTCGAGATATGGAATTAAGGAGAATCGGATAAAGAAGTCCCGGCGGTATTATAAAGTGCGGTTTGTTATCGTCCAAATGAAAATGACTTTCACGTGTCATTATCTAGAACAAACATGATTCGATACAATTGGACTATTTATGAGGTAACTTCCTAAATATTGCATGCAGGCATGACATTCGGTGTAGATATTCCAATTTGATTATTATCAATATCGTCAGGTCATAGACCTGGACATGTTCGGGATTTCCATTGATATTAATGGCTTTGTTTCCGTTCTATAGTCTTTACGCACCTACACCAATATAATGCTTATCTGATGTGAACAGAATGTCTTCCTTAAATGTTATTATTCAAGTATGACTGTGATATGCTTATAATTACAGTAAAACTTCGAAACACACACATTACGTGAAATTAAACATGACAGCTCATCACTCAAGTAACGTAAATTAAGATATGACTTGATCAAAGAGTTCCTCTCAAAAGTTCGAAACGATACGGTAAAGTGTAGAGCTGATCAATATTCTACAGTTTTCTGAATTATCATTGACGTGCTTTAGGAAGTCGTATTTCCCCATATTAAAGGTAAATGACATGATGGGGTACTACTTGGGCTGAAACTACTCTAGAATCAAGTAAACTATGCAAGGATTATCCTGTGAAAATCTTGTCAAACGTTGACTCATTCAAATAACTAATGTCAATTATCTCCTCGTGGCAGGCAAACCTGGCTGTGTGGGCTCTCTATGGGGCTTATTTTTATCGTCCCTGGATAAAATTAAGATACTATTATGTTCATGCTTGATTCTCCTTACGTAAAAAAATTACAGACAAATCCTTCCAGGTGGGAGATCCACTCCTGCTAGTGTATAGTTGGTATATATTTCAACTCATTTGGTTCTTGAGGCATTTTCAAGTGTTCCCAATCATGTCACTAACCTTTAATGTAGCCATTCAATATGTTCAATTCGGTATCGTGTAATGGCAGACTAATTGTTATGCAATGGAATTGTTGTTCATGACGATAATATCTTAAAGGCATTGTATAACACTGTTTTCAGTTTAAAAAATCTGAGCTGCATGATTCCCCGTGCTACCAGTGTCTCTGACATGGTCTAAAAATGAAGCCCTGAAAAAATTAAAACGATCATGAAGTGCTTTAAAAAAGTAAAAATCATTGAGAGACCATTCCAGCTTTCCCCCATAGACTGCTGTGTTGCAGAATTTCCTATCGCCCGATAGGAAATTAATATGCCAATTAGAATCCACATAATTATATTGTACTAGTGACAGCATAACTGTCCAAACTTTTGTGTTCTAGGGTGTTTATTTGTCCATTCAAACACTGTCAGAATTGTCAAGTAGCAAAGTTCAACAATTTTTTAAACGGGTCTTCCACAGTGTTATATAGTGTCTTTAACATGATCGAAGACCAATAATTGATTGTCA
>JZLH01S0267603.1:15069-21441 GCA_001188425.1 Eucidaris tribuloides
TCAATGTACATTAAATGTACTACTATATCTACGAAACAGTGGTAATGTTATGGGAGAGACCAGTACTATATTTCCTGATAAGAAAACCACACCAACCACCCAATGGTAGCAACGATAGTCGCTTGATACACCTACCTCTAAAACTATACGTCAGGCATAAGGCATCGTGTAACAATGTTTCCAGTGAAAAATATCGATCCGAGCAACATGAACCTCCATGCTACTACTCTCTCTGATAAGGTCTAAAAATGAAGCCACCGCACTAACAAAATGCAATTCAAAACGATCATTATGTACTTTAAGAAAAAAATAAAAAATCAGTGAGCTATCGATCTTTCGAGATTTCCGCTATAGACTGCTGTGTTATAGTATTTAAGGACTAGAGACATTAATTTATGTGGAGATATTTATCTGTTAATATTTTGCTAGTGACAGCAGAACTGTCTATAAAGTTTTGTGTTTATTTGTCCATTGAAACTCTATCATGTATAGGTCAGATGTCAAAGATCGATTTTATTTTTCAACTGGGGCTTCCAGAATAACAATCATCTGAATGACAATGTGGTTATTAACCAGCATTTGACAAATAGTTTAAACTTTAATTAAGCAGGGTCTGAATCAACTTGATCTGCATTGTAAATCATCATCGTTTTTACCAAAAAATCCCTTTATACCACATGTGCAGGTCCATCACAAGCGTACGTAAAATAAACAACAGAAATATAGAATTATTAATTTAAAAAATCATATTACAGAATATCATGCAATTAAAAAAAGAAAATAAATACATTTGGTTATATCCGATTACATAAAATCAACAAATTCCATCCCACCCCTTATTTCTTGGCATTCGAGGTCTTGCGCGCATAATAGTAAATTGCTAACTGTTCAACATGAAAATAATCTCTAAATCTAACAAAATTAACCAAGGGTTTTGATTTTTTGAATCAGAGAATAAAAATATTAAGCTATTATCTCCATTGACATCTGACTATAAATTTATTACTCTCGGTATCTGTTCAGTGAAATAATAGAAAATGAAAGGAAATATGAGTGCAATTATAAGATCAAGATAAAAATTCAGACAAGGAAAATAATGAGTTATTGAGATTGATGGCTTTGGTATAGACAGATGCATAAATCAATACTCACCTAAACAACGATCAAGATAAGAAAAGATGAGTGGGTTACACATTTTGAACAATTCAAGTTCAAAAACTTCGAAATTATCCACAACAAAATTAGCAATATTCCTCCAAAAATTATCCACGAGCTGTGAGAGCAGCGAGTGCTAATCGCGCCAAAACTTTCACTCGATTTGAGCCGAGCAGACGAGAGGAGAAAATCGCCTGTATAAAAATCTGGCTCGGCGATTATCAATTTTGTGAATAAATTGCGCGCTCAAGTCTCCCGCCTTTATCATTGTTTGTTATGACTATTTTCATTTTAAGATCTAGATGCCTCGGATCATTGCGTAAATAAAGACGGTGCTCCACACTCTGAAATTTAAACATCGCGTTCCGTTTGTAAATATACTTCGGGCAGGGCATCCCTCCATTGAGTGATAGTAACGGCGTAGATATAACACTAACAGTTTATGTAAACTCAGATCTCGAACTACTATAAACTGTTTAACTATAGCCGTGCCATTTTCGATGTCAAGTTTATTGAAATTTTAACACTATTTATTTTCAGGATTTACTGTGTTTAGCAATACCTGACGTTTGATTTGTTATAAACGCAGTGTGTGATTGGTTAGGCGTGGGATAAGGACCACATTCTCGGGACTGTGGTGGTGACGATGAGGTATGTTCCGAATCGGGCTCCGGGGATTTTCAAAAGGTAAATATTTCGTTGACATTTCACAAATTTGTTAATGCCTCTAATTCGTTAATTACGAATATCTATAATGTGTTATTTAAGACATTATGTCATTATAGTTTCCTATATTTACTGATAAAGAACTGATATGTTTTTGTTGTCACGAATAAAATGTTGAATCAGTCAGAGCCAAATTCTGCGTATCTCCTTTTTCTTTCATTACACTGTGTTTCGATACGGAGTGCATCAGAGATCAAAAATGATATAACCAGTATAATTACATGTCTCGTCATACTCATGAATTAACAATCATCCCCTATCGTTTTCAGAGTAAAAAAAAGTTTCCATTTGTTTTTGTGAAAAGTGAAAATATATGTAATCATGTGATCACTATACAAGTATGAATTGGTCTTACGAATACAATATCCGTGACATTTCGAATTGTCACCAATTCCGGCAAATTTAGATCGCAACTATATCTTACTTCGTATCCATGTTCGTATGAACTAATCCGGCATTTTACTTGAATACTTCTGTCGGCCGAGAAAAGGCAGAAGGGTGGGGTTGTTGTTTATAATTAAGCCCACGTTTGACGTTTCTATAGAAACAAAACATTTCACAGTGACGAAGAAGCGGAAATGTTTATCGGGACGAAAAATTGCAGAACTAAACGTGGAAATCATGGAAATAACTTCGACAAGAATACGTGATGTTTACAGTTATGGTTTCAATTTTTGCCGTGCTCTTAATACTAGATAAAGTTCAATCGATGACTAGATGATAATACCAGACAAGATTATAATAATCCAAATCGAAAATAAAAACCAGTTGTTACTGATTGCTTCCGTTTTCATATCGTGCAAATGATCGATCGCATATTTGAGTTGTAAAGGTAAAGAGGAGATTCTAAGAAATAAAAAATGTTATTTATGATCGATACCCATTTGACGTTTACCCCTTCCCAAGTATACATCCCTCGAACACATCACACAAGCTTGATGAACGAGATGAGGATAAAAGAAGATCAAGAATACCTCAGATTCATACGACATGTAACCATGGAAACGTCTCATCCAAATGATAACTAAGATAAAATATCGAATGCAACTATTGCATATTTTCATCTATTTCATCATGATGTTTACTACATATTCATGATGACACAACCTTGTCTATATATTTATTTCTGTACCAAATGTATTAATCAAGTTTAAGTCTGTGTTATTTCAAACCCACGCCCAACAAAGGAATTGAAGTTCAATCAACGAATATTTCTTTCAATCATCTTTCAAAATTACAAATTCGAATACCAACAACACAATTTGTGAAGATGGTTCAGGTGAATTCTCTCTCTCAGTCAAAACATTTAATAATAATCATATTAATATACATGTATTTTGTTTGAAGTTAAGTAAAAGGAGCTCTGAACCAGCATAGCTGAATATATCTGCATAGTATCTGCACTGTAGAAATTTATGCTTATGCTTATGCTTATGTTTATATGACCATGGGGGTATTCACACAGCGCATATGGACGTGCGATAACGTCGATAAACTACGTGTTATGCGCTATAGAAGAACATGATATTATTATTATTATTGTTGTCATCATCATCATCATTAAAGACATTCTTATGTTAAATTTTGGCACAGTTGTACTTGTAGAGCAACCTTGTCGTTGAAACTGTTGAGCAAAATATAACCTTCACAATTACGTCAGATTTCACGTCACGTATTTTCACTCCACCATTTCTCTTACCCGCAATAGTTTGGATAATTTGAGAATGATAAATACGTACAAATGTTCGATATCACGAGAAAGTATTGATTTCTTGAAAAAGAGACCAAAAAAGAAGGACGATTTTGTGTATATTATCCGTGTATTTCCGACAGGTATATTTCTCGTGAGGAGAACCGCGTTATAGACGTGAACTTCTGAGAATCAAAGTACATGTTCAGCCGCCTTGACCAAGGTATAGTGATATGACCGTCAGAAGTCAGAAATGCCTCAAGAACCAAATGAGTTGAAACGTTTACCGATATATGCACTAGTTAGAGTGTATATTCAGGCTGGAAGTGTTTGTCCTGAATTTGTTTATTCCAAATTTCCTAGCATTAATCTATCAGTATTGAATTTAATCTCCGGCCCTGATAGAAATTGATCCCATCGAAAGCTACGCAACAGATTTCCCGTCACAGCATTGTCTGATAATTGTACAACGAATAGGAAATGTATGACTATGAAATTTCAAAGCAGAAAGTAGAAACTGTAAACAGTATGTTTGATTTTGCAAGCATTGAATCCTAAATTCAAAACTACATCTAATCTTGTTGTTTCCCTGTTTCGAGCTAAATCAATTTAATCGTAGTTAGGACTGTGCTCGATTTCGTCATCTATAATGTAGCCTGGATCATTTTGTGATATCATGTTATCTTCTGTCTAATTCAACATGCGTGTATTCGGTATGAATCCATACCACACATGCACTGTAATATTTTTGCTTTCACATTAGAAATGTCGAGTACAACTTGCTATTCGCATGGTCACGCCTTCTTTTCTAACAATTTTGTGCAAGGAACCAACATACGAAAGACTGAAATGGTGATTTTTCACCGTTTTTGTGTCACCTCGTCTGACGATGTTTCATAGATTTTGTTTTCAGTGCCACCTGACATTTTACGGTGACAAAAACTTTGAAAAATATGCATGCATGGAGGTAGAAGCTCATGATGCATGATGTACCACAAACCCTTCGAATGTCGTAGCTAACAACGTTTTATGCGTTCGTATCAAAATACGGGCTGTTACGAGTTACAACTAAAACCATGGTAACGGATATTTTCTCTTTTTGATTATTTCAAGAGTAAACAGTTTAAGTAAATTAGAAGATGTTAAATACACAAGGAAATGCAGGTAAACGTAAAGAGAATATCCTCGCATAAGCTATTTTCGTACTTTGTCAAAATAAGTACCTTTTCATATCATATTTATGTTTGTGTAGACCACAGGATAATTTGCTATTTCTTCCAGATGTTAGGAGATATCCACACGTTTATAATTAATATCATGTGCAACACAACCCTAACTTCTTGAACACACTCGTTTTATTCCACTCCTAAACTTTTTTATCTAGGGTATATCGTTTAAAATGACAATTTTTATGCATTTTTCGTGTAAAATCAAAATTCCCAATAGTCTTGCATGTTTTCAAGCCATATTGTTTTATTTGACTCTCACTTGTTTTCAAACGTTCGCGTTATTTGTGAAGATTTTTTTTTCTTTAAATCGTTATTGATCAAATAAACCAGCTTCTTTGATTTGTACGATTCATGTTTTGATTTGTGAATGATTTGTATGTTTGTTTTCATAAATTCAAACTGCTATTTTCTTTGATGATGTTGGTGACATATCCTGCGTTGCCTGTTCTGTCGCTCCGCAAGATGTTTTCCAATCGTCACCCGCTGCCGCCACCCTCGTCGAAGATGACCTTGAAGTCATTCTCTCCGAAAATACCAGGGTTTACACAACCCAAACGCGAGTACATCAGCGTCTTATCGCCCGCAATTTACGGGTTTTACCGAATAAATGTGACCAATAATGTGTGTTAACCCGCGTATTCGCCGCCGTAATTTGTTACACGTGCAGACGGCGTTATTTTCCAGCACATGGAAACCAAAATACATGATTGAATAACGCGCGAAACGTCACGTCGTGATTTGTGTCCTTGTCCCTTTTTATTTCTCTCGTCATTAGATTCTAATTATTGCACTTGAAAGAGACATAAATCTGCATGAATATATTGATTTACATATTTATTGCATACTTGACATTACTGTTGGTAGCGCACTTCATGTGTATAGAGATCGTGTGTGTCTCATTGTCCAGCTAGAATTTTATTTCCACATATCATTTAATATTATTAGTTTGTTTGCTGTGTTTGAGTGTTTGTTTTATTTATTTATTTATTTATTTATTTATTTATTTATTTATTAGCTTGCTTGTTTGCTTCTTTCTTCACTTGTGTGTGTGTGTACTTTTTCATAAATAACACGGCGTCCATCTTTCTGACTACATCTGAGAAAAGTGAGAATTGATGTGTAACTTAGGTGACGTGATTTACATAGAATCGAGCACTATTTTACAAGTGTACCCAAGTAAAGAGTAAAATACTTGTTAAAATTATTAAAGATTTAATCGTTCCTGACAAGATTTCAATCATTTCTAACAAATTATGTCCGTTTTTTTCAATTTGTTGATGGTTACACTTTTAAATTAGCGCCGAAAATTGTAACTTGGACATGTGCTTATTAATATTAACTCATATTTTCAGTATCGATCTTACCTTGTGTCATATCTATGCCGTCTGTTGCCGAATGATGTTGCCCTGTTGATATGTATTGAGACGGGTCGACATGAGATTGAAGGACCGCGTGAGGGGACCCCGTGTCGCCACATTCGGGGGGTTGTTGTTTGATGTAGCGGCTATTCGGTGCCGTGTTCCCCCAACCACTGGCGTAGCTCACCGAGCACTGCGACGTGTCCCCCGACAT
>JZLH01S0267622.1:2183-14378 GCA_001188425.1 Eucidaris tribuloides
CTGCGCCCGACTGAGTTTGAATTCATGGTGAAACTTTAAACGCCAATTTCTCCGTTAACTTTCTTGGCGCGCTGTCTAAAAATTGAATTTTCGGTCGCGTTTTTCGCCCCGTTCCTTTTGCGTATATTTCAAGTGTTATATATCATTTTAAAGCTAAGAATATGGAGATTTTGAATCAAGCAAAAAACAGAAAATGATTTTTGCGACTTTTGCCTCCTACCGTCGGAGCGGCTCACATTTTATAATCCGGAAACTGAACTTCAATATCCGAACGGTTTCGAATAACCTAAACAAACAGATTTCCTGTCATAATATTGGTATTCGCTGTTTACCGTATAATCCCCACTGATAAATAAAGAATAACAATACTGTATGTGCTTGCCATACTACCTTTAAACATGTATGTACTAGAGTTC
Organism: Eucidaris tribuloides; assembly: GCA_001188425.1. Classification (NCBI taxonomy): domain Eukaryota; kingdom Metazoa; phylum Echinodermata; class Echinoidea; order Cidaroida; family Cidaridae; genus Eucidaris; species Eucidaris tribuloides. The sequence goes on from JZLH01S0267622.1 coordinate 2,600, forward strand.
ACAAGGGGAAAACCTACTTAAAATGATATGTGTTCCTTCCTTTCTAAATTGACAAGACTCACCATTAAACCTTGCCCCCCCCCACTGACCAATTGCATACTTACGATTCCTAGAGGTCAAACTTTCTCCCACAGTAAGTCCTAATGACCTTCCATAATGTACATGTACTGGTCAACTGCACTTGAGAGCTGAGTGAGGTGAACTTATGAACTTTGCACACACTTCACAATAACCGCAATGACAACTTCATAACCTGGTTTACTTTCGAAGGTCGGTTTCTGGTCGAATAACCGTACCGATACACCTTCCTCCTGATATTTTGTCCAGTACATGAAGGTTAACTCTTTGCTTCCCACATTAACAAATTTGCACAGATCAAGAAATAAAATAACAATTAGTCGGGATTATTTACCCCCAGGGCGGTGCCAGGGTCAAATCTAAGGAGGGTGACATCCGTTAGGAAGATTTTGCTCGGCCAAATTTTTTTTTGATGTTTTTACTTGCCAAACTGCAAGCCAAACTGCAACTGACAAGCAGGGGGCAGGGAATAAACTAAGACAAGAAAGCATTTTTGGCTGTAATTTTTTTTTTAGTTCAAATCAATGACAACAGGGTGGGGGGGGGGGTGCAAAATATTCCAAAACAGTAAAATCCCCATTATTTTAATTACATGTACTTTGAAAACAATAGGGGTCGGTCACCCCTCTCCCCCAGCCCTGATAACCCCTCCTAATCCTTGTACCTTCCTAGTATGTCCTGCAAACTAGTTATTTACAGAATGCATAAAAAAGTCTAAAACTGCCAAGTGATATCATAACATCCTGAATCAAACCCAAGTTTGAAAGAAAAAGTACTAGTGAGAAAATATCAGATACACATAAGTTTTCACTTCACGAAAAGGAACAATATTTCGACAAAAAATTGAGCTAGTGTATGGTAAGTTTTTAAATGATGCCAATATCAAGTATAGGATTTACTTTGCAGAGCTTTATTTGCATAATTTGTTTGAAGTGTTATTATACAATTCAATGATTGCTTTGACTACCAACATATCAATTTTGTGCAATTTTGATTTTCACCCGTTCCCAGGACAATACTCGTCAACCATGTCCACACAAACCCACACCAGTACACAAGGGTCCAGGTAAATATATCTAGTTTTTAACAAGATTTTTTTTTCCTTACAGATGAAATCTTCAAATGAACAGAAGGTCAGCGGTTAGCACAAATTATTGTAATTGATTAAATTCATGATTAATCAAAAACAGAAAAGCTGTAGCATTTGTGCTGTAGAAGATGATGTGAGGGAACATAAATATAGTATTTCATCATAGTTGGTCTTTCTGGATCCCAATATCAGCGTTATCCTTCTGCTCTTAGTCTTACTACATGTATGCAGTGTGTTTGACCCTGTTTAGGACTGGGCCCGCATCTACGGATGGGGTCTAAGAGGGATGCTTGTTTATAGACAAATCAATCCATCTTTGATGCAAAAATGAAATGCCCACTGGCCCTTAAAACCATTTTGTGAGAGGAAATGTACTATGAACAATTTTCAGTAGGTTTGATGTTGTTTTCTGATGGCTGGGGTGACAGTGTAATACCTTGTGAAATATTGATGAAAAAATTGTATTTTTCACCAAAACTATAGTTTTAAATAAACTCTTTGATCACACTCTTTTCTCAAATTTTATCAGTCACAGTCATCACATACCACCAGATGGTCACATCGGGGATGATCTTTTGCAACGATTGGCAGCAGACATCGAGACGGATGAACAGCTGGAGTCGTTGGCACGGGCGCTTGGCATTCCACGGGCGTCCATTACGAGGTGTCACACAGCCAATCGATTAGAAGGGCGGATGACTTCTATAGGGACTTTTCATATGCTGCTAGAATGGCAGAGGACAGTTGCAGTGCCCGCCCAGAGAGAGACCTTACGAAACGCACTGATGGCAGCCCGGCTCGAATTCCTGAGGGACAAGTATTTCCCTGCAGGTGAAAAATTGGGTGGAATCCCTGTAGTCTAAGGGTTTCGGGGTTTCCAATGAAGGGTTTATCGAGGGCTCGACACCAGCAGTTGCCTACTTGCCTGGGGCAAGAAATTTTGCTTCTGGGCAAGTGAAAATTGTCATTTGTAAAAAGCAAGAGTATTAAAGACTTGTGTTTTTCAGTTTAGTTTCAATGTATGTAAATTGTATTCAAGTACAAAATAACACTTTGAAGAAGGTATTGTCTCTATCAAAATTACAGAATCAACAAGCATTTTGTTCACTTGGGCAAGTAAATATTTTGTTTGGCAACTAAATGAATGAATACAAAAAACTTGCTTGCCCAATTGGGCAACCAGCTAAAAAGTTAGTGTGGAGCCCTGGTTTATTATCTGGTAGGCAAACTCACGGATCTAAGCTTAAAGGAAGGAGTCAACAACTAACAGGTATAAGTTAAGAAAAAAATTGGGTTCCTGCCAACCAATCAGATCGCACGTGCACTGGTCAGGAGCTGACCATACGTGACCGATGCATGCCACCCGATGTGTGTTGGTCGCGCCGTGGTAATGTATGCACTGTTTGAATCATAGATAAGGTAGGGCGGTGTTTTTTGTTTTTTTATGGGCCACTATCAGCGCCCAATCCTTTATGAACTATGAGCCTACAATCGGCCAATTCGGAAGCCACTATTTCTTGTAATAGTTCAATGACATCATTCAAGCCAAAGGTGAGAAGGACACTGAAAATAATTGTTGGCCCAAGTTTGCCTGTAACCTTTACTGCGTAAGACGCCATGTTGAGGTAAACAGCTCTATCATCGTTAGCTACATGTAGGTAGCGTGGCTAGAGGCTAAAGCTAGCGAGGCTCCGTATATAACCGCATGAAGTGCGTTGTACGCACGTATACGGCTGGAAAATCGCTGTTCTGTCCCCAACACTTCTGGGTTTTCATTTCGATCGCAAAGTCAGCATGATATGCGATATCGATACTATCGATAGCAATACAAAGAAAGAAAATAAAAGTAGGGCCGGGGATATTTTTAGGGTCAGGCGCGTTACGTCAGTACAACAATTTTTTTTTAGGCCTTATGCTGTGTGTACATAATGATGTCAAGGGAGTGAGTTGTATAGAAATTGTCAGCACCAAGAACTGAGACGAGATCTGATCTCATATCTGAGAAGGCCCTGAGAATCTTAACAAGCCAGGCCGAGTCGAGGATTGAATGCAAGTGGCACATTTGTGATTTTACCCTTTTGTTGTTAACAACACATATCACGATTAAAACAATCAAACTGAACAAAACAAACATCATTTGAAAGCTGAGACTTTGCCTGCTGGGACGTTGATGAAACCATCATGCTACAACCATATTCTCTAATTGCCAAAGAGGGCGCTTTTCTCTTGCACAATTTTTTTGAGACACGCTGTAAAGGACCGTATAAAGTGTTTGGTTGAACATATATGTACATGTATTTTGACCGATTTGTTCACATGTTATATGTTGAATTCCTTGCAGCACCAGACCCAGCGCCAGAACCGAAACCAGAGCCAAAACCAGAACCAAACGCAGAACCAGAGGCATCACTTAGAGGAGATGGAGATGGGTAGGCCTGTTTTGAAAGCCCCTTTTTGCTATTTGACTACTCTGATTTTTGTGGATGATTAATCGGCTACTATTTTGATATTGGCAAAGTATCACATGGGTAACATTTTGATTAAAGGCAAGGTTCACCCTGATATCAAGTTGGTTTTAATAAAAGCAGAACAATGAAAGAAACATATTAATGAAAGTTTGGCGAAAATCCAACAAAGACTAACAGAGTTTAATATGAGGTTTCAAAGTTTTAAATTTGTGACGTCACATGCGAGCAGCTCCCCATACGTCATGTGATATAAATTCCATAAAAGGCCGTTTTCTCAGAAATTTAACAATGATTTTACCTGTGCATTCAATATATTATCAGAAACATTATTTCATACCTGCAACTATGAAAAAACCCCATTCAATTATCATTAACTAAAAAAAACTTGCAACTTATGGAATTTATATTACATGACATATGGGAGCTGCTCGCATGTGACGTCACAAATTTAAAACTTTGAAACTTCATAACTATGTTATTCTTTGGTGGATTTTCGCCAAACTTTCATTAATATGTTTCTCTCATTGTTCTGCTTTTATCAAAACCAACTTCATGTCAGGGTGAACTTTGCCTTTAAGCTCGCCAATTCACTGACCGATAATAATAATAAACCAATGGTTTATGGTTACCATGCTTATAAAGCACATAACACATTACTGGGCATGTCTTTATGCATAATAAGAAAATTGACAAAAAGGGATTAGAGAGGTACTGTATAGGGTTCAAAGCACTACGCTCACTACTGTTGCACGACTAAGTCGCAAAAAGTCGTAGTCGCGACTGCCTACACGGAGTCGCGACTCCGACTATCGGAACGCAATAGTCGACTTTTTATCACATGTTAATTTGTATTAAAAACTGAGTCAAAACACGTAAAAATTAAACAGAACTACCAATCATTTATCCACCATTTTGTGGCAGAAATGAATCCTCTGTCTCTCTTCGATCGCAAATCAAACAGAACTGCCAAAATGTACTTGGATCAGCCTATAATCGTGCAATGCCATATGTTGCCGAATACGTGCGACTCCGACTGCGACACCCATGCACCCCACATGCACACCACCAATCTTGAACACAATGACGTTGAACACCGATAGTCGACTAATAGTCGGAGTCGCGACTATTGGTGGGCGACTAGTCGACTCTCCAAAATGCTGAAGTCGTGCAACACTAACGCTCACCATATGTTTTAGTTAGAAATGTCGGAATAATGAATAAAGTTTTCTTGCTAGATCGGAGATTTCTTTCTGGTTTGTTTACAGTGAGAAGTTCACTCAGATATGACGGAGCTAGGTCATGAAAGCATTCATGCAACAATATCTCAAACATAATTCGAGAACGGACTGGTAACCAGTGTAAGTTTTGCAAAATAGGTGATATGGATTCATGGACCAATGTTTGATTACAGAATTATCTTATCACTGTTATAACTTGCAAATGACATGTTTATGGATTATCAAGGTTGATGTGGTAAAGAAAGAATTTCTTTTAATGGAAAGTATGATGTGTTATTCCAGTCAGTAGAGTTGAGGTTAGGGATATAAAGTGTAAGACAGTGTATGAAATGATTGCCAGAGCAATTGTCACTGGAGCAAAACTGCAAAAGTCATACACTTTTTGGAACACCTTTTCAAAAGTGGCAGTGCCTTCATCCCATCATTTAAGAACTGGCGTATTAGTAATTGTTACTGTTGTTGTCTGTTCCCTCTGTTAATATAGGTCATCATCATACATTTTTGACGACACTGATGAAATCGACTTGAGGTGAAGTCACCCTCTCGGAATACCGACACCTATGTGCCATCATATCAACTCGATGATACTAGCCAATATATGACAATAGAGATTAATACATGCTGGTATAAACATTAATCAGGATATAAAACATATTTTTAGCAACAATTTTTCGACATACCTTATTGTGTGATTTCATGCGAAGGAAGATGTGCTGAGGCCATTTACTTAGAGGATGGGCAGGAGACCTGGTAAGTACACTTCAAGAAGGCACAATTAATGGTACAAGAGCAAGTGGAAGACAGAGCACCAAATGGACTGATGACATCAAGAGATGGAGCTTAACGGTGTCTTATGGGGAAGCGAAGAGAGCTGCAGAGAATGGAGTTAGATGGAGAAGCATGGTGGCCAACCTTCGTGTCGAAGCTGGCACGTGATACATGATAATGATGATGATATTTGTGTTGAAAGTGTGTTTTATATCTTGATTAAGCTAATACATGGACATTTATTCCAGGTTAACGTACAATTCAGGGACAGATTTATTATTCACAGTTTTCCTGGGTTTGTAGAATGGAAAAGGTTGATCATCGTGGTAGACTGAAAAGAGGGTCAGCTTGATAGAGTTGTCATGCTACATGGTGTTGAACTATGTTTAATGTTTACTCAATTGTGTAACACAGGCGTACCCAGATTTTTTTTTTTTTTCGGGGGGGGGGGTTATTGTCCAAAACAAATCGGCTAGAAAAAAAAGATCATCATTTCCAACAGACACCTGTTCCACGGTTCAAAACCGAAGTGACAAGCAAAAAAAAGGTCATCAGGTCCGATGCATACCATTGAATCACTAAGAATCCATCCATGGAAAAATCCCACATTTGGTGAGATTTATGACATTTCTTGTCATAACTCATGAATTAAGAGTAGAGAAGTACAGGAAAATAGCTCAAAAGAAAGAGGAAATTTTTCCTTAATTTGAGTCTTTATTTATCACAGTCAAATGTACAAGTTGATCGCAGGATATTTTTCAAATGAAAAGTGATCAAGAAATTTTCAAATTGGCAATGCTTTGAATGATTGAAGATCCACTATTTCTCATGCAAATTGGCAATGTTTGACCAAAAAATTGTATAAAATGAGAAGTGCCATTGAAAGATATTAAGAAATTATGTTGCCAATTTGAATGTAGTGATTTTATCCTTCTAAAAATAAACCCTGTGCGTGGAAAGGGGTTGGAAGAAATGGGTTGTTTTCCAGGAAAATGGGGTGTTTTGTGAAAAAAGGGAGGGGGTGATTGGACATCCAAAACACCCCACCCCTCAGTATGCCTATATCGTGTGACAACTGAATCAAATTTATTTTACTGAGTAATTAATCAGTTTTTAAATGTGGGCATATTGCCTGTCCACTCTACCTGTGATGCAAGTCCATCGTAGAAAGGCTAATGTGTTAACTGTTGGAAACAATTAGCTCTTTTCAATTGTCATGGCAATTTTGTTGGCTGTGACAGAGTGACTTCATGATTGAAGAAATGGAAAATGGGGATGTTATGTGGATAAAGGAGGGGATCAGGTGTTGAAACACCCCCACCCCCCCAAACCCCTCCCCTCCCCTCAGTATGCCTATATCGTGTGACAACCAAATCAAGTTTAGTTTCTGAGTAATTAATCAGTTTTTAAATGTGAGCATGTTGATCATCCATATCACATGTGATGCAAGTCCATCATAGAAAGGCAAATGTGTAAACAATGAACTCTTTTCAATTGTCAAAGCAATTTTGTTACTTGTGACACAGTGACTTCATGATCGAAGATCCTCGCAAGCCCTGTGCAGTATGCATGCATCAAGTTGTCACATTTTCCGGTGCCACAGAAGATAATGTGAGAATTTTGCCGAGGGATTTGGTGGGGTCCTCTTAGGCAGTAAACTCATTAGATGGCATGACATATACATGTATGGACTGCTTGCAAAAAGAGTTGATCATGAATTCAAGTGACACTGCGAGTCTGTGTGCTTGTAGCCACAATTGAAAAGGTTGTTTTGATGCGAACTTTCCAAGAAAGATAACACATAATTATGTAGACAACACATGGACATACTGTATATCACCAGTCACATGGCTGGTGGTGTCCATAAAATAAACCATACAGCAGTATACTGCACTTGGCTGCAGAGGTCTTGGTAGTCCTTAAAGTGATAGGCTAATATTGTGGAGCTTCAATTTAAAAAATTGTCAAATGTTGATATCTGAGCTATATAGTAGTGTTTAAATGGACAAATAAACACCCTAGAATACAAAAGTTTGGAAATTTATGCTGCCACTGGTAAGATATGAATGAATAAACAATTAATACTCAGGGCGAGTAAAAAATAGCCTAGATTTACGCACAGTAAGTCTATGGGAGGAAATGGGCAGGTGAATCCGGTCAACTTACGATTTTCACTTTTTTAAAGCACTAAATAATCATTTTGAAATACAATTTTTTCAGGGCTTCATTTTTAGACCTTATCAAAGACACTGGTAGCATGGGGAATCATGCAGCTCAGATTTTTTAAACTGTTTAAAATGTTAGGCAGTGGCTTTAAGAATTGCCAAAAAACAAACTTCCAGTTCCCACACATTCAATAGATCCAGAATATAAAACACCAGTCAAATGAATAGTTTGGAACTTCTGACGTAGGCCTACACAGAGTGCAATGAATTGTGATACTGTTAAAGGTTAGTGACATGATTGGGAACACTTGAAAATGCCTCAAGAACCAATGAGTTGAAATATATACCAACTATACACTAGCAGGAGTGGATCTCCCACCTGGGAGGATTTGTGTGTAATTTGTTTACTTAAGGAGAATCAAGCATAAACATAGGAGTATCTTAATTTTATCCGGGGACTATAAAAATAAGCCCCATAGAGAGCCACACAGCAGGTTTCCGTGCTACGAGAGATATTGACATTGTTTATTTTAGAATGAGTCAACGTTTGACCACAAGATTTTCACAGGAGAATCCTTGCATAGTTTACTTGATTCTAGAGTAGTTTCAGCCCAAGTTGAGGACTACCCCCAATCATGTCATTTACCTTTAAAGTCATTTAAAAGTATAAAGTGAGTTTATGAAGCATGCTTCCCATGATAAAATCAGGAGTTTTTTGAACATCTCTGTATTATCTGTCTATGGCAACCAGTGAGAGTTTGTCTAGAAGGACAACATAGGCAAAAATTAACATAATGAATGGACAATAATGCCCTCTATCCTAAAGCTCTTAATTTATGGTTGATAGATTTTAAAACTCCCAATTTTTCATGTTCTTAGTGTACCTGCTCTGCTGCTCAACTTGTGTCCAAATTGTGTCATCATTGAAAAAAAAAAGTCCCTGAAATACTGACAAATGTCCTATACAGTGCACTCCCGTTATAGCGAACACAGTTATAATGAAATTCCTGTTAAAACGAAGTAGAAATTCAGGTCCCAAAATTATTATCTATATATCTTTATATACTGTCTGTAACTGGTTGTAACAAAATTTCGATACAACGAAAGAAAACTGTCGGTCCCACATTATTGCAATGTACACGATAGGCCAGTCATTCAAATGCCCCGCCTCAGGCCAAACTTTGTAGAGCGAAAAAAAGTTTGATTTGATCATTAATGAGCATTTAGTAAATAAGTAGTAATAAAATTAGAAAAAGTAACATGTTACTATGTGACTCTTCCTCTATCTAAACACAACAAAAAAAGTACCGGTAACTACCCACCTTTTCAACATACCATAACTTTTTTACAAAACAAGTTTGTGCAAAATAATTTGGCAAGAGTGTTTCTACACTCATTGACTAAGTTCTGTGTGAAAATGTGATTGATCCGTCAAGTCGTGCATGAGTGAGCGTGCATAAAAGGTGAAAATACCACTTTTCAAAAGTCACAGGAGTCATCTCTTATGCCAAAATAATGGTAGATAATGGCATTTTTTGCTTTATTCATGAAGTGTGCTCACTCAACCATGGCATGGTTACAATCTCTTATGTTCGTACAACCTGTAAAGATACATTTTTCTGAAAAATATTGGATTTCAACTTTTGCAATTTACTTAATGGATTCTACAATTTCAAAATTGAGAAAGGGTGGAAATTTGTAAATTGAGCTCACTGAAGCGTAAAATATGCCAAAAGTGCCAAAGGAGGTATAAGGGGATGAAACGATAGATGATTAACATAAACAGTGATTAATCATTCACCAGAAACAGAATTTGTCAAAATCCTGCATCAAAAATCCCTCAAAATGACCCTTGTGACTTTTGAAAAGTGACATTTTGCCTTTAATATGTGCTCACTCATGCATGACTTGACGGATCAACCACATTTTCACGGAGAATTTAGTCAATTAGTGCAGAAACACCCTTGCCAAATTATTTTGCTCACAACCGTTCTTTTATAAAGTTATAGTATTTTGAAAAAGGGGGTAGTTACTTTTTTTGTTGTGTTTATATTACTCTATATGAAGTGTCACTGTATATTAATTTTGTAGCAATCATTGAAATTTGGGGCACATATCACTTTGAAATGTATTACATGACTATCCTATTTAAGCCAGAGAGGCAACTCATAAGGGATATTTGTAGTTGAACATTTTGAATTATAATTGCCCGACATGCAATTTTACTTTCCCAGGGCAAGCGGGCAAGTGCTAGTGTCGAGCCCTGTTTTATAGGACTTGCTGAAAATTTCTGCACACTAAAAAAAATCCCATATGTTTAGCCACAATTACCACATAATGATCTTTTACATGTATAAGTTATTTCAGAAATAACTCAAGAAACTCAAGAAATTTTCTTGAGTTTTGGTTCTTTTAAAGTTGTACATGTTTATAAAAACAGTACTATTCTGAAGTTCTATTAGAAAATATAATAATATATTTATACAAGAATTAATGTGAAGAATATATATTCTGTAAATGGTTTGTGGCATGTTACATGATGTTTATAATGAGATTGGCTTCAAAAGCCACTTTGTCTGTGTACAGTTTTTGTATTTTGTATCTTTTATCGCTATCATGTACTCTAAAATTAAAGTGAGTAAAAAATAAGTTTACTTTTTGCAGCTATACAAAAATCATGCAATAAACTCTTGAACATTTGCAATTATGGTACAAGGTGTTTGCTTTTTGAGTCACTTTGTTGACAAAATCAGTCAACTAGGTATGACTTTGAGATGGTATACGTAGCCAATGAGTATTTGTTTCACTATGTAAATACAACGAACATGGTTACAACGAAATTTCGATACAACGAAGTAAAACTTCTGGTCCCAAAATCATTACCATTGAAGTCTATGGCAAAACATTTGGTTACAACGAACACGGCTATAGTGAAATTCTCGTTACAACGAAGCCGTTTCCGAGCCCAATGTTCAATAAAATACATAAGAAATGCGTTCCGTTACAACGAAATAGAGATTTCGGAAGGTAATGCGACTACACTTGATCGTCTCGTGTGTGTGTGTTGAGAGAATGGGTTTCACTCCTTGGGCGGCAGGCTGATCACACACGCATCACAGTACACACGGGAGGCGGAGTGGGGGTGTGTCTCAAATACTTTGTTATGATTGGTGAGAATAGTGTGTCCAGCCCGAGAGAGAGGATGAGTGTGCATGTGGAGTGCAATCATTGCTGCATGCATTCTGTCCATTATGCTAGGAAATGTTGAATAGGAAGAAGGGCTCATTTATGAACAATAATCGGGGACGCAGCGCGACTTCTGAAATTCAAAGCGGCTTCTGCAATTCGCCGTGCTATCTTATCAACGCCTAGTATGTTTATAACTTCTGTTGTAATTTTTTTGCGCCCCGTATTCTCATACTTTACAAGTAACATTTTGATACATGAACTTTTTTTTTCTTACATTGTTTTGCGTTCTCTATAATCACGGGCTGTAATCATCTATTTGGGCGCATTTCATGCCGCTTACATGTTCAAGTAACTGGCGGTGATTTCAGTTTTCCGTTCTCTAAAAAAATATTGATTTGAAAATATTTTTAGGATCTCTATAAATGTAAAATCGATCCAGATTTATGCCACATCAAAGTGCCTAACCTTGCCTTTCCCCTTTTATTATAAGTACAATATACATGGACAATGTAATCAGACACAACACACACAAAATTTCATTGTTTTCATCGTATGTTTTATTTGTTCGGTTACAACGAAATTTCGATATAGCGAAATAAAAGCGTCGGTCCCGAGGAATTCGTTATAACGGGAGTGCCCTGTATATACTTCACATATTTCACAAATAGATTTGCATTTTGTGTAACACATATAGTCAACTGTCGCTTAACTTTTCTGGAGAAAAAACAATCACTTCACATGTTGAGTCAGTTTTGACAAATTGCAATGAGTGTAATATGGATA
>JZLH01S0267625.1:0-14749 GCA_001188425.1 Eucidaris tribuloides
CCCGGATAATTCAACAATTTAAATAATATCTTTATAATTGGGAAAGACAGAACTTCTACTCAGCAAAAGCGAACAAGTTGGGCTTAATCATGTTGAAGAAGTCCACACACGCATGAATAGCCTGTGACGTCATCAGCATACGTCAAGAATTGAGCCCGTGAGATTTAACACATAACCAGGTGAATTGGGTATTAACGCGTAGATAACATTCCTTATTACAGAGAGTTATCGGAATTTTAACACGGTCCTTGATACCCGTGAACTTGCAGTAATGATTGAGATAACTTCTCTCCAATCTATACAGTACAACAATCCCATGCCATTGATTTCATTTATTTACCATAACCGCTAAATCTCATAATTACACACGAACTTCTGGCAAGTCTATACGCAATACGCCAGGACCATACAGAGACTCAAAATGATTTCTACGCTCCCCTGATATTGTATATGCGCGCGCAAACTTTCAAACGGCTATTACGTCACATCTTTGTCATCAACAACGATGGCAAGATGTCACGTGATCTTTGCACTTAACATTTCAATTGCATAAGAATAATGGGCAAGGTTTCCTCTGAGTATAGATGCAGGGCAACTTGTATTTCAAAACTGTAGCCTCTTAATGGTTTACGTTATTAGATATGATTTCACAATCTCTTTACATTTATTTGAAGTACAATGAATTCAACCGTTGAATAATGTCTTTATAATTTCAAAGACCAAGAACGCTTTACTCGATTACTGGCTTTGCAAAGCGAACGAAGGTGAGTGGTGGTGGGGGGGGGGGTAATAATATTGAAGAAGTCCACGCAGGCAATGACATACCTGTGACGCTCATGCAAACGTCATCAATTGAGAAGTGAGGGTAACAAATAACAATGTGGATTGGGCATCAACGCGTGGCATAAATGTCCTTAGTGCAAGAGTTAAACGGAAATTTGAACAGTGGGGGTCTTGATAGCGTGAACTTGCAAGTCGATATTGAGATAGCTTTCCAATCTATACAGTACAACGATCCTGCCATTGATTTAAACTATTTCACCAAACAACCTGCTAAAATTCTCATAATTCCACAGACTTTCTTGCAATCTAACCAATAGCCAGGGACCATTCAGAGACTCAAAGGCGATTTCTATGCTCCACTGGTTTTGATGATGCGGCGCGCCAACTTTCCAAACGGCTATACGTCACATGATTTGTCATCAAACAATAGATGGCATCGGTCCACGTGACGGCTTGCACTATACTTCTAATTGCAAGTTTCTTTTGAAGAGATGTAGACAACTTGTATTTTCGAAAATGTAGGCCTCTAGTGGTTTACTTATTAGATTAGATTTCAGAAATGTCTTGGCTTTACTTGAAATACATGAATTGAACACCCATATTTATCATTTGTACCTTGGGAAAAGACAGAGCGGCGTACTTGCCAATTATTATTTCAGCAAAAGCGAAAAGCGGGGGCATAATCATGTTTGAAGATGTCCACCACGGCATGACATAGCCTGTGACGTCATGCGATACGTCATCAAATATGGGGAGAAGTTGAGAGGTAAAAAAACAAATAACAACGTGCGATTGGGATCACCGTGGCATAATCGTCCTTAGTGGCAGAGTTTAACGGGGATTTTAGAGGGTGCTTGATAGCGTAGCTAAAGTATGATTGATATAACTTCTGCCAATCTATACAGTAAAATACTGGCAATTGATTTCAATGTGTTTACCATAAACCGGCTAAAATTCTCATAATTCCAACACGACTTCTTGGCAAGTTCCTAACCAATACCCAGGCCATTCAAGAGACTCAAACCGGATTCTACCGCTCCACTAATATTGATGATGCGCGCCGCACTGGGTAATACGGCTATACGTCACATCTTTGCAATCAACACTGATCGGCAAGAATGTCAGCATGATCCTTGCACTTAAAAACATTTCATTGCATAGATAGAATGCAAAGGTTTCTCTGAGTATACGATGGCAGGGAACTTGTATTTCAACACTGTAGCCTCTACTGGTTTAACTTATTAAATAGAATTTCAGAAATCTCTTTACATTTATTTGAAGTACAATGAAGTTCACCTGTGAATAAATATCTTTATAATTTGGAAAGACGAACGCTACTCGATTACTGTCTTGCAAAAGCCGAACGAAGTGAGGGTGTGGATGGGGGGGGTAATCTATATTGAGAATCACGGCACGCATGACATAAGCCTGTGACGTCATGGCATACGTCATCAATCTGAGAAGTGAGAGTAAACAAATAATAACGTGGATCTGGGCATCAACCGTGGCATAACATGTCCTTATCGTGCCAAGAGTTAAGCGGAAATTTTACCAGGGTGCTTGATAGCGGTGAACTTGAGTAATGATTGAGATAACTTCTCGTATCTATAACAGTACAACAAATCCTGGCGCATTGATTTTAAATGCTAATTCCACGATAAACCGCTAAATTCCTGCATAATTCCACACGACTTCTTGGCAAGTCCTACCAATAGCCAGGGACCATTCAGCTGACTCAAGCGATTTCTATGCTCCACTGATTTGATGATGCGCGCGCAACTTTTTCAACAGCAATACGTCACATCTTGTCATCAAAACAATAGATGCATCGTGTCACGTGACGCTTTGCACTATACTTCCAAACTGGCGACTTTTCTTTGAAGTAGAATGAGTGCCCCATACTTGTATTTCCGAAATTAGGGCCTCTAGTGTTTACTTCTTTAGATATGATTTCAGAAATGAATCTTTGCAATTTACTTGAATACATGAATTAATTCGCGGAATCCAGGTCTTTCTGGAACTGGCGCTGAAAAATCCAATTTGAGGCTAGATCTCATGCAAACGTGGCTATATTTTGGACTAGTGGGGCCAGAAGAAAGCTGCCTCTAAGATCATACAGCCAGCCATCATCACTTCTTCTCCCAGTCTAAGTTGTAAAGTTATCTGTTATGCTCAGTAGGATTAGCTTGTCTGAAGCTAATGTTTTCCAGGTAGTCTTGCAGTATGCCTGGTATGAAACAAAGATGAAAATAAAATTGAAATCGCAAATCGAAGCTAATCAAACATAGATAAAAAAATCTGAGAATGACTTAATAAAATCATAAGCTGAACTATTGAAATTGAAATGCATAAAAATTAATACTCTATAGTTGTTGGGGCCTACTACAATTGCATAATTACTATATAGGTCTACATAAACCAATTTCAATAAATTGTTAAACTTGAACAGCGCCAGTTGTCCCTATCATTGCAACAGAAAGTGAGGAGGAGGGGACAGAACAACCTACAGTATAGGCCAATTAACCTTTTGCAAAGCAAATGTCCACCGACCAAAATATCCATCCGGCTAGCCGGGGCTAGACGCAACTAAAATACATATCCAGATCCAATCCAACAGCAAATAGTTAGGGTTACTGTTTAGGTTTGGCCTAGCCTATGTAAGTTAGGCCATACCGCTGCAGCCCCGGCCCCCCCAAGGTAGACGCGATGTCATACAAAATTATTTATGCAGCGCTCGCCAATCCATGTTGTGATTTATGTGCACTAAAAAAACAATGCTAGTACATAATCAATCCATGATGAGACTAGATTTACAATTTTTGGGGCAGCGGGTCTGGTATTATGCATAACAGATCTACACTTGGCCTATATAGTCTGCTAGCTGCTAACCATTAGACCTTAATTAGAGCACGTCACTGTTAGCCGCACCGGTGCAAACGCTCAGTCACTAGAGTGGGTACGGTATCTACCCTTAGAAAGATGGCAAATTGGGCCCAAATTCAAGAACTGTCTATCTTTCTGTATATTCACCTTTTTCATGTTCTTGAGGAACCAGAAGAAATTCAGTTCTGGCGTCTTACAACCGTGTCAATTTTTACAATGTAGCTCGCTGAAATGAGCACGATTGCGGATAACAACCGCCATGTCCATGATGATGCGTGGCATAAAATTTGCGTGCATCCGGGAACTTGCCATCGCTCGATGGCGTCGACCAGGGCCGGCCGCATGTCGCTACTACAGGCTTTCGCACGAGTAATCCATCTGCGGTGTTCGCTAACCGCCTTTTAAGGATCTTGGCTGGCCAACATCCGTGTAGCTGGTCATCATACGAGCAAATTGCGTGCTTTGATTGATTATTACTTGCCTTTCTGCTGTTTAGTTGAGGTTACCTCCCTTGTGACTTGCGCCCACTACAGGTAGCAAAAAGGTTCCGTCCGCAAGTATTTACCCAGGATCGCACCTCGCCAGGCACTCCCACGAAGGTAAACGAGTTGTGACGCGCACGGTACGCATCGCAGGCGCGCGCGTATGTCGCCCGTAACTAACACGGATCAGTGTCGAAGCTCTCACGCGCCTGACACGCAAGTCGCGACGGAATACACGCATGAAGAACTGAAGTAGCACGCGGTCCAGGAGGTAGGATGCACGCGAAACTCGTCAAATTTTTTTTCGCGCCCGCGTTTACTCTATCCTGGCGTGCTGGAAAATTGTTCGCGCGCCAAGTCATACGCAACGCTTGCCCGCAGTAGCGGACAGGGGCTTTAGTTTTAATTCTCTGGCATGGTTTGCGAGTTAAGTAAACAATCGACCCGGAGCAGTAGCGTGCCTGGCGTACATTGTCAGGGGAGGCAATTTCGTCCGCGGCCAAATCGTAGGTCTCATTTTTTACCGGACCGCCCCGGAAAGGGGGGGGGGGGTTGCAGTGAAGAACAAAGTTTCATTCCAAATCCAAGGTCCAAATTGTGTTCCCGGTCACGCCAACCGCCGAAAACTCGCTCGGCCGGGGGGGGGGGTGATAAAAAAAATTCACTCCAAGTAAGAGGTCCAACTCCAAGCGGGATTCCTTTATGATACATGGTCCACATCCCAAATCAGCTGACGGGCAACAAAAAAAGAAAAAAAAACCCTTCCTCCTCGTCAGGGGGGAGTCCCCCCGGTACGCTAGTGACCCGGAGTGTGACTCTTAAATTAAGAAAACTTGAAGGAAACCTCCGGATATGTAATAGTTTCTCGTGTGTGGTTGTATATCATTTAATTAATTACAATGTCTACAAAGTTTGAGAACTTCTCGTGACTAAGAGGAAAAATCACAACATATTTAAATTTCATATCGAATAACACCAAACAAGGATGATTACATCTTCTCATTAGTCATTAAAATGTATGCCTTAGCAGTTCCATGAGCGCAACAAAAGAGAGAGGCATGCATAATATTTTAACATGGATGGACTTGTTCCATGTTATCATTTTTTTAAAGTATTGGTAGTCCTGCTCTTAACCCAAAAGACTTCCCTCTAGTTTAAAACAAAATGTAACTGATTTATTTTCTGAGTAAAATATAATAAACGAAATATAAAAATCGTGTGGAGGTCCCATTTAAACCAATATGATTCATTAAGTATGACTGTGGTTACATTAATCCTGTGATCGGCAACCCAAACCTGGCATGCCTGGAGTGTATAGATATTACACACAGATCTCATCAACGTTGGGTACTATAAGAGTGTATACGTATCAAATGCAAATATGCCGAAGTCTGTTTAGTGGGATATTAATCAAGATTTTGTTTAATCTGTTTGGTTCCAGTAGCTTGGGGTTGCCATGGTTACCCCAGTATCTGGTATCATGAACTCAGCATCTAGGGAAAGAGAGGAGGAGAGCAAGGTTTTCGATATGTACATCAATACTACATCACATCCAGATGATTTATGACTTAATTAGTCGGAAGGAAAAAATGGACGTGACTCGACTTGCTATAAAAGCTAATGACCTGCGACTTAAAAAAATGTTTCAATTGAATATAAATATGTAACTTGATTTTAATTCAGAGCAAGTAATTTGGGACTTGACCAGACAGTTCCTGGATTTTGTCTTGAATTGAGAGCAAAGGACTTGTGACGACTCAACTTAAAGGCAATGTTCACCCTGACATCAAGTTGGTTTTAATGAAAGCAGAACAATGAGAGAAACATATTAATGAAAGTTATGAAGTTTCAAAGTTTTAAATTTGTGACGTCACATGCGAGCAGCTCCCCATATGTCACATAATATAAATTCATTAAATTTCAATTTTTTAATAGTTGATGATAATTGAATGCGGTTTTTTCATAGATGCATGTATGAAATAAGGTGTCTGATAATATATTGAATGCAGAGGTAAAATCATTTTCAAATTTCTGAGAAAACGGCACGTTTATGGAATTTATATTACATGACATATGGGGAGCTGCTCGTATGTGACGTCACAAATTTAAAACTTTGAAACTTCATAACTCTGTTATTCCTTGGTGGATTTTCGCCAAACTTTCATTAATATGTTTCTCTCATTGTTCTGCTTTTATTAAAACCAACTTAATGTCAGGGTGAACCTTGCCTTTAAGGGGGTAAAATATTTGCTGGCATTTCTTTAGCTCAATCACTTTGATGAGCCCATCTCAAGACATTGAAAAACACTGTTTTTAACACATTCCTTTATTTTTTATTTGTTTTTTATCTCGGAGGAGGCATGTGTAAAACTTCAAAATCCCCAATAATGCTTCCACTCTTTGAAATTATTTAAAGTGAAAGTCTTATGCTAAATTCCAGACCCTGCCCTTAAGAAAAGGGGACCCGTTGGCGAAGTCTCACTCATTAATTTACCGTTAATAAAGAGGCAATGTTAGGGTTCTGTAAAACTATCAAGGGAAAGGTTTGAAAGTGGTTTTGAATTGTCTAAATGGTACTAAACAAATTTGGCTTGGTAATCCTCTCCAAAATGTCAGCATTTGTTTGTTTTTTTTTGGGGGGGGGAGGGGGCACGTGTGACAATGAGGTCTACAGTGGTCAAAATTGAAAAAAAAAATGGTCCGTTTGTTTAAAATCAAATATCAAATTACTTGGTTTGCTTCATCTCTGATTATTTGTTAAGTCGCTATTGTGAAAAAGTCAAGACACATTCGGTCATAGGTCAATTTCGTAACTCGCTCAATTTGACTTATATTTAAATATATGCTTCCTGTCATGACATGAATCACTTTTTTAAACCCAAATTGTATTCCTAATCTTCAAATTTGAAAATAACCTGAAATATTTTGGCACGTTCTTTCATATAGATTTAAATCTATACCGTACAATGCATCTACCGTATGTGAATTTCAAGGTTAAGATTACCTCCTTTTTTAAAATTTGGTTTGTTGAATTATTCATGCCAGAAAACATAAATTTACATACTAAAATCAATCAAAGTAGGTGAGTTAAGAAATTTACATTATGATCGAAATTGATCTGTCCACTATTTTGATTATAGCGACTTAACGGATGATGAGAGATAGGGAAAATTATACCTTTTGGGATTCTGATTGACAAGACTAGTAATTTATTAATAATTCAAATCAATTTAACGTTTTTGAAATTATCATTTTGACCCCTGCCAAAACTTGCCAACATTTTGAAGAGGGTGACAGAAGCAAAATCTGTTCAGTACCCTTCAGACAATCCAAAACCACTTTTAAATCTTTGTTTCCATGAAAGTGTCACGGAAGTGACGGAACATTAAAGGCAGGGTGTATCTTTTGCGTGGCTAAAAATTAACATTGTGTAAATACACTGGCATGTAAACGAAATACTAGTAACTGTCTGAGAATATTTAGTAAAGTATAGGAGCTAGAAACCTAATGTTAGTGAAATAATAGTAACCGTTAGACTCTGATTTGAATTTTTGTCTCGCGAGACAAAAATTCCCAGCATAGAACGTACACTAAACGGCCATTGTTCGTTTTGCATATTTTTCAAATTTTAGGTAATTACTGATCTCCAGACTTCACAGACATGCTTTTCATCAATAAACCGAGAGCATGAGTGATCTTTTCCTGCTCTTCTGAGAGGAGTTCTAATGAGATTCACTGTCTGTAATGGCATTTTCCTGGGTGATTCTCTACCGTAGTTAGGGATTCTAGTCTAATAAACTGTGATTAGTTTTCACTAGATGATTCAATACTAACGTGTGGTAGCCAGACTAGATAAGCTTAGGCCTTTTGATTTCATTTCATTGATTCACAGCGTCTTCTGTATATGTTTATCATTGACGTTATAGCCAAATAAACGAAGTATGATGACATCGCACCTCACCTTGGAACCTTTTGCGGCCCCAGAAGAAAGAAAAACGAAGAAAATTAGCTTCCATTATAGACAGGTGGACATTTTGACAGATGGTGTTGGTATTGTGCACCTGTCTTAACGAATGCAAATATTCTCTTGTTAGTCCACTCATTAAAACAGCCAAAAGCTTGAGTAATAGAGAAGGACGTCTCATCATTCTTGTTCTGTGAAATATTTGGCTTAGACCGGGGGCGTCACTCGAGGAGGGGTGGGGTGGGGATGGGGTGCGACACGCCCCCCACCCATTCATGCTCGTAATCGGCAAATTCACGCACCCAGTCGGCATTTTCGTTTTGCCAGTTGGCAACTTGTAAAAGCTTGTCGGATGGTGTTTGGCTGAGGGAAACTTTTTTGCCAGGCAAATATGTTTTTGGTGTCGTCAGCCTCCTGTCCCCCGTTTGTCAGGGCTGTCTGGTCAGGTATTTTTTTTTTTTTTGGGGGGGGGGGGCAAGCAAAAATATTTTTCGTCGTCCCTGCACCCCCATTCAAAATGGTCTAGTGACGACTCTTGGCCAAACCTTAATCAAATGAGGTTAATCCTGTATATATCTCGGGGTGGTCAAGACAGTTTTCTATTCCCTATTCCTATTGAGCCACAAAACTTGGTTGGCAGTAATCTGGTCGCAGGCACCAAATTAGAACTCGGGTTCTATTACATATACATGTATATGCATATACAGCATGTCTAAAAAATGTGCAAGTGAAAAGCGCCCTCGTTTGCAATTAGAAAATACTGCTGCTACATAATGGCTACGTCGTCGGCAAGAGCATAATCTTAGCCTTTCAATCTATTCAATTTGCTTGTTATGATCTTGAGATATGTATATTTAAAAACGAAAGGGTAAAATCACAATTGTGCCATTTTTACTTGAGAACCTAGTAAAATTGGCACCATTGTGATTTCCCCCTTTTGATGTTTGCAACATATATCGAGATTAAAACAAGTAAACTGAACAAAACAAATGGCATTTTCAGACATGCTGCAGCACGTCGTCTCAAGAAAATTGTACCAGTGAAAAGTGCCATCTTTGACAGTTAAAAATATTGCTGTAATAGTTGTTTACTTCGTCGTCAAGGGCAAAGTCTTAGCTTTCAAATGCCGTTTGTTCTCTTCAATTTGCTTGTTTTAATATCGAGATATGTTGTTTACAACAAAATGGTGAAATCAAAATTGTGCACTTTTACGGGAAGAAAGCCATATGCCAGAGGCGTCGATCCTGGGGGGGGGGGGGGGGGGCTGGGGGGGGGGGCGATCGCCCCCAATGAAAATATTGGGGGGGGGGGCAAACATATCGATTTGCCCCCCAATAATTTTGACAATTTGACAAATTTATAATATGCAATGCAAATATATGTTTGAAAAAGCAACTGGAAAACACTATAAAACCTTTAGATATGGCATAAAAATACCATTACCAGTGTTGTAGTGCCTTGATGCTGGGCCTTGGCCTTAAGGCGCCTTAAGGCCTATTTTTCCAATGCCTTGGCCTTGGACTTCAATGCCTTGGTCTTGAGCATGCCTTGGCCTTGGACTTCAATGCCTTGGTCTTGAAAATCTCCAGAATATTCAAGGCATTTTCAAGGCAATTGGAATTTTTGTACTTTTGCAAGAATTGCATGCAGTCATAACAGACTTGAAAATTCATGTACATGTTTGGGTGTATTACAACATTTGGGGTTAATATTAGAAGATGATGATAATTACAAAAGTACAATTCTCAACAAAACAACAATAATAATGATACTACTACCACTACTACTACTACTTTTTCTACTACTACTACTGCTACTGCTACTACTACTACCACATGTACTACTATTATTACTACTACTACTGCTACTACTACTACTACTACTACTACTACTACTACTACTACTACTACTACTACTTCTTCTTCTTCTACTGATAACAATGATGATAAAGTATAATGATAGTGCCCCCTTTGAGCATGTGTTCAGTCATGGGACCACACCATGCACATCTGTCTGCTAACATGCTACAAACAAATCATGATGTTTCTTAGATGCGAGCAGATCTCGAAAAAGGATGTTGTTATGAACTTATCAAACGTATCCTTATGAGGGGAAAGTATACTCAGGCCTTTTTGCAGATAAAGGTATCATTTTGTATCAAACACAAATTATGATTTTTGTGATTTGTTTGGTATAATAATTTTTATACATTGTTAAAGAGTTACTTTCTTTTTCTTTTTTCTTTGAGGGGGGGGGAGGAGTATCATGAAAATGGAAATGTAATAAAAGTTATTTCATTATGTTGCACAGCCCTGTTAGGATCCTGGGGTAAATTATAGAAACCACTGAATGTTTTACACTGTCAGTGCATTTCCTCGGGTCACAACTAATCTCTTTTTTTCTTTCTTTCTTTTGCTTGGAGACTGAGAGGGGCCATATATTCAGCAAAGGCCAGTTAATGTTTCATTTACATGTTTTTCAAATATTAAACTTTCTTAAGTTTAGCAAATGTCAGGTGGAGATAGAGTTTAGTTAATGTTTCACCTTGTGTACAAACTGCAGGCGGTATTTCTTACTCTGGTTTCCGGGAATTAAGGAGAAACATTTAAAGCCTGTTCCGATATTAAGGACTTGAGCATTTGAAGTTCATGGTATTATGCTGGCTCATGTCAAATGTTTTTATCTATAATCATCTTTGGCCATAATTATGTAACTGTATGCATCTGATTGCCACAATGAGCATCTGCTTCTTGCTCTGAACAGTGAAGTGGAACAGGAAAAAAACTTTACAAAATTATTTTACATAAAAATGTAGTTAAGACACGGCACTAGGAAACAAATAAAATAAAATACTTTAACATGCAGATGTACATTTGGTATCAGTGTTAGTGACACTTCAGGCTTGATTCAGTTATAACTTGTAATACACAAATTCATAATCTTGTGGGAAGGTCATTTCGATGCATATTTCCCTATTTCAAATGTGATTTGGGTACTCGCATGTAATGCCTGTTTTACAGTTAACAAATACAGAATAAACATCACATTCCATGCCAAAGTCTAGGTTTTTATGCATTTTTCAGCATGCGTGATCCTCCTTCATTTCTTTATCAATGCCTTGGCCTTGGCCTCGGCCTTGTGGTTTCATGCCTTGGCCTTGGCCTTGGGTATCCATGCCTTGGCCTTGGGCCTTGGCCTTGGACATTGAAGCCTTGGCCTGGGCCTTGCCTTGGCCTTGAGGGTTTGGGCCTTGACTACAACACTGACCATTACACATACAAAATTGCCAATTTTTCGGCGCGCTTCACGCGAAAAATTTTGGATTATAATTTGGCGCGCGGAGCGCGCCGAAAATTTTGGACATTTTTCAATTTTCAATCTTTGGGGGAAAATTTTCCAAAATCATCGCCTGGCCCCGCCCCCGTAGCGCAGTCCCTGCCTCACCTACCACAGATTCGCCCATGCAGATTCTTTGCTCTTAACGTGTTCCCTAGCCCCCCCCCCAAAAAAAAATACTTCACTCTTACTCTCCATAGGTTTTTGTTCACATTTATTGTTCACTGCATATACCCCACCCCCCCCCCTCCAAAAAAAAGGGGAGAGTGAATGATATTTTTCGCATTTGCACAAATGTAGATTGTCTGCTCGGTTCAAAATAATATTCAATTCGTTTATGTGTAAGAAGTAAACTTTCTTTTGCCCTTCGGTCCAGTTGGTAGCCTACATTGTGCCCCCAAAGAACAGATTGTCATGACCTATCCATTCAAGCGACTCAAGGTATTCAAACTCGCATCCGAAGCACAATAGTGTCCAGCTACAAATGGCGAGGCCAATCACACTGGCGGCTGCGATGCCGCCATTGCTGGACGATAGAAGTCGTACGAATGGTCGCCAGGAAATAGAGTCCCGTACACTGCACGTCGCGACGGTAAGCGTCAAAGAGAGATCGTTTTATCTTGCGATATGTAGCAATTTTCGACGCGACAGACGATTTTAATTTTTAAAGGTCCCACTGTCATGACAAGATGAGAAATGCCCGCTTTTGACTAAAATCATAAAAATGGTTGCACTTGAAGACACCCATAATGCAACGGAAACAGCCATGAGACAGAGTTATAGAAAAAATACAACTTTTTTTCTTCCACATCTGTACGCTATGACTATGGCACTGGCCAACAGTCCATGTTCGTGAATATGCATGTATTCAGGGGGGTGCTTTCATACAAGCTGTCCGTAAGTTACGAACAACTTTACGAACGACTGGCGATACTTACTGGGTGTTAATCAGTTTTTCATGCATTTAATGTAGCACAAGTAAGGTTATCACCAGTCGTGCGTAAAGTCGTTCGTAACTTACGAACAGCTTTATGAAACACCCCCGCGACTAGTTGACATCCTCCTTATGTGGTTGAGTTGACCCTTGACGATGGGCCTTTCAGGAAGTATTTTTTTGACTAGTTGCCTTAATCACGGATAAGTCCGTTAAATGATATCAACACGGATGATGTTTTGGAACTTTTAATTCAGAGAGGTGTTAGGATTATTATGTGGTTTGCCATCATATATCTCCGAGCACTACCAAGCCTATGGAAATTTTACACAGGCCGGACACGACCAACAAGAAAGAAACTAACTTTATCTCCTCAGCATATGATATATGATGCTTATAATGTTATAATGCTTATAATAATAATAATAATAATAATAATAATAATAATATAATAATATAATAATAATAATAATAATATAATAATAATAATAATAATATAATAATAATAATAATAATAATAATAATAATAATAAACTTGCACACTTTAATAGCGCATAATCAATATAAACTGCTCTATGCGCTTTACACATAGCTCTCCAGGTAATAAAATTTACTCGTTACAATTCCTTAAGAGCATTGTATAACAAAGTTTCCAGTTTAAAAAATCTGAGCTACATGATTCCCCATGCTACTAGTGTCTTTGATACGGTCTAAAAATGAAGCCCTAAAAAAATTGCAGTGTAAAACAATCATTAAGTGCTTTACAAAAGTGAAAATCATTGAGAGACCATTCCAGCTTTTCTCCATAGACTGCTGTGTTGCAGAATTTCCTATCGCCCGATATAAAATTAATGTGCCAATTTGTATCTGCACATATTGTACTAGTGACAGCATAACTGTCCAAACTTTTGTGTTCTATGGTCAGATGGTGTTTATTTGTCCATTCAAACACTATCAGATATGTCAGATAGAAAAGTTCGACAATTTTTTAAACGGATCTTCCACAGTGTTATACAGTGTCTTTAAGATGAGAAGAGAAACGTCTTAAGCTTCTGCTTAAATGAGTGAACTGAAGTAGTTATGCGAACATGTGCTGGCAAACTATTCCATATTTTCGGGCCACAGAAATCGAAACTTGCTTCCCCCCTTTTGGAACTAATTCTAGGAACATGTAAAATTGTGGTGTCTTCGCTAGAGCGGAGTCTGTGTAATGTGGTCGGCTGCATTGTTTCCTTTTTTACATTTTAATCCTTGTGATCCCAACATTTCAAATTCAGCAATTACCAAATCGCAAAATTATTACTATCATAAATTATTACCACCCAAATTTCGTGTATAATGTTTCGTTTGTATTATATCATTTAGTTTCTGTATGTCTTTCTTTCCGTCTGTCTATCTTTCTGTCTTCTTTCTTTCTTCCTGTCTGCCTGTCTTTCTTCATGCATAAGTTAAGGTGCTTTCATTCAGAGGCATTTAATAGTGCACACAAGAAGGTTACACCAGTCGTGCGTAAGTCGTTCGTAACTTTACGAACAGCTTTATGAAAACACCCCCCGGACTAGTTGACATCCTCCTATATGTGGTTGAGTTGCACCCTTGACGATGGGCCTTTCAGGAAGTATTTTTTTGGACTAGTTGCTTAATCACGGATAAGTCCGTTAAATGATATCAAACACGGATGATGTTTTGGAACTTTTAATTTCAGAGAGGTGTTAGGGATTTTATGTGGTTTGCCCATCATATATCTCCGAGCACTACCAAAGCCTATGGAAATTTTACACAGGCCGGACACGACCAACAAGAAAAGAAACTAACTTTATTCCTCAGCATATGATATATGATGCTTTAATGTTCTATAATGCTTATAATAAATAAAATAATAATAATAATAATAATAATAATTAATAATAATAATAATAATAAATAATAATAATAATAATAATAATAATATAATAATAATAATAATAATAATAATAATAATAAACTACGACACTTTATATAGCGCATAATCAATATAAAAACTGCTCTTGCGCTTTACACATAGCTCTCCAGGTAATAAAATTACGTTACAATTTCCTTAAACAAAATAATATTCACTTCGTTTATGTGTAAAAGTAAACTTTCTTTTTGCCCTTCGGTCCCAGTTGGTAGCCTACATTGTGCCCCCAAAGAACAGATTGTCATGACCTATCCATTCAAGCGACTCAAGGTATTCAAACTCGCATCCGAAGCACAATAGTGTCCAGCTACAAATGGCGAGGCCCCAATCACACTGGGGCTGCGATGCCGCCATGCTGGACGTAGAAGTCGTACGACATGGTCGCAGGAAAATAGAGTCCCGTACACTGCACGTCGCGACGGTAAGCG
>JZLH01S0267636.1:21961-34438 GCA_001188425.1 Eucidaris tribuloides
CGACGACGACACGACGACGACACACACACACACACACACACACACACACACACACACACACACACACACACACACACACACACACACACACACACACACACACACACACACACACACACACACACACAGTGTATTCACCCTTGGTCCCTGGATATTCCCCAAAAAAATTGTAAAAGGATGTATTACAAATAATATAATATACAGGGTGGCCCCAGAAAGAATGCTTCACTTGCGATAGTTAATTTCTTCAACATCACGAAATGTCATTGTTGGTTATTTCATGGGTTTGAACATTCTTTTTCCAATAAAATGATACCATAATCATTGATTTTGATCGAGGTGTTTGGATCTTAGTGCTATTTTTCTGAGGCAATGTAATTTCCTAAATTTGCCAGTTTTTCAACTCCAGCGATCATCAGAACGCCAAATTTTTTTCGCGTTATCGGTGCGCCATGCCATAGAATAAGCTCTGTCGAGACATAACGCAGGAATGCCCTCGCTTTGATAAGGAAGACGATGTGAGCTACATATCCCATTGTCATTGTGGTTTGTCCGATATGGCATGCTGAGACGCGAGAATATCTCGGTGTTCCGATAACCGCCGCTGTTGAAAAATTGTCAAATGTTGGTAACGACATTGCCTCAGAAAAATAGCCGCAGGATTCAAACGAATTACTCGAAATCAATGATCACAGTATCATATTGTTGGAAAAAGAATGTTCTAACCACTGAACAAAAACCAATGAAATATTGCAGATGATGTTGAAGAAATTAGCGATCACAGGTGTAGCATTCTTTCTGGGCCACCCTGTATTATATAACAAGGATAAATAGAAACACCCGACATTTCATTCAAATGTATGCACAAACTCGCACTAAATGAAATGTACAAAAGCACACTATATCAAACAAACAAAAGCACACTATATGAAACAAATGCATGAAGTCATCTGCATTTATTTACTTTTTCTTATATATTTTTATGATAAAAAATATCTACTAGCAATAAGAATACATCAGAATGACAGGGTAGCACACAAAATGAAACTTTGTTGGAATGGTAATGAAAAGGTTAAAGTGGACAATTTATGCAATACAGGTGACTCCCGTTATAACAAAGTCCTTGGGACCGGCAGTTTCCTTTCGTTGTATCGAAATTTTGTTATACTAAACAGTGAAAGTATATAAAGATATAATAGATAATAAGTTTGGGACCTCAATTTCAACTTCGTTGTACATGTAACAGGAATTTTGTTGTAACCTTGTTCGTTATAACGGGAGTCGCCAGACTTACAATACCCAAATTTCAAAACAATGATCAAGGAAGTGACATTCTCCAAACTTGTTTGCATGTGTACATTCTTTTCAGAGGATGTACTGAATTGACGACCATACAATGAAATTCAGAGTTCATTTGTAGGATAAACAATGATTAATGAGATAAGTTCAGGGATTATTAATTAATTGCAAAAGTATCACTTCAATGTAATATCAACCAGTTTTATCTTCATCAAAATTGGATAATTTGAGGGGGTTTTTTTACACTTGATTATTTCACACAATAATTCTGTATAGACTTCATATTTTATCACTCTCTGGGGTGATGTTATTTTTGTAAACAAACATCAAATTAAAATTACTAACCTGATATCAAGGATTTTTTGCATCAATTGTCAAACTACCTCCGTTGTTACACAGGGATTCATGCATAAATGATAAAAGTGCAATATTTCAGATTTGGTAAGATACATGCTGCACTCTTTGTCTCGTGGCAATGCCAGATTCATTCACTTGCTTTCTTACAAATATAACTACTATCTACTTAAAAACATCTGAACAGGGCTGTTGAAAAAAAAAAACAAGGTCAAATTATGTTACAGTATGGTTGATGGAAATATGTGAAAATGGATTAATATTTTTTATGGATCACAGAACAATTTACTTTACAACATTCAGTAGAACTGAAAGTTAATAATTTATACTGGCCAAAAAGAAGTATGCCAGAAGTAAACGAATGAATGTCAGCTGATATCCTGCCATAGCTATGTTAATCCAAATCTGCCTAACTACAAGAAATCCCAGACTATTTGTTTTACATCTTCATTCCATCATTTGTTCAACTTTCATGGCCTACATGTATGTTGTTTCCAAAATAGTGGAACCATCATAAAAAAATAAAGAGAATCTGTGGGCATTTACAAAGATACATGTAATTTGCATACTTCCCTTCAGTTACATTTAAAAAGAATGATGTATGTTATAAAACCAAAGGCTGTTTGAATGTTACTGTCTATAACCTTGCTAGGTATTACGAGGTTTACCCACTGAAATACAATGGGAAAATATGGGCTAACCTTTGTAATAATAAACATTTCAATCACCTTTTGTGGAAAATTAGTAATACAACCACATCATTCAACAGGACAACCAAAGACTATTTTGAGAGCAATAGATATAATTTAGAACATCTAGTACTCATTTGACCATTATATTATATTTATTTCCTTTTTTTGAGGCAAAACAAAGTTGATTTCCACATCACATGTATTCTTACAATTTTGTGTCTGGAGAGTCTAACTGATTTATTGACTCTCAGTTAGTTTTGTACTCTTAATTAGTTAGGTAGGTAGCTAGTTTAACCTAGTGACAGCAGCAATGAAACATACATATCCTACTACCCTGTATACGCGGAAAATTAAAAAAAATTCAATTCAGAAAGTCCCTGGGAATGATGGACCATTAGTATTGGCAAGAATTTTGCTGTTGTTTTACATTTACCATGTAATTAGAACACACAAAAACCTGCATAATTTTGATGTGTTTGAGCTTCAAAGTAAACAAAATGTATAACATTCACTGTGTACGATTTCTGTTTTTTAATTAGACCCTCTAAGAAAGCTACGATGCTTGTGAATACCCAATTTAAATCAAAAGGAGCTCCATTATACAGGGTGGCCCAGAAAGAATGCTACGAGTATGATCGCTAATTTCTTGATCATTATCGGCAAAATGTCATTAATTTTTATTTCGTTGGTTAGAACATTCTTTTTCCAATAACATGATACCAAGATCATTGATTTTGAGTAAGGCGTTTTGATTCTAGGGCCATGTTTCGGAGGCAATGCAATTTCCCAAATATGCCAATTTTTTAACAGCGGCGGTCATCGGAACGTCGAGATATTCTGGCGTCTCAGCTTGCCATACCAGACAAACCGCAATGACAAAGGGCTGGAATGCCCTCGCTTTCATAAGCAAGATGATGCGAGCTATGTCTCCATTGTCATCATGGTTTGCCCGGTATGGCAAGCTGAGACGCCAGAATATCTTGGTGTTCCGATGACCGCCGCTGTTGAAAAATTGCCAAATTTGGGAAATTGCATTGCCTCCGAAACATGGCCCTAGAATCAAAACGCCTTACTCAAAATCAATGATCTTGATATCATTTTATTGGAAAAAGAATGCTGTAACCAACGAAACAAAACTTAATGACATTTTGCCGATAATGATGAAGAAATTAGCGATCATACTCGTAGCATTCTTTCTGGGCCACCCTGAAATATACAATTCCTCCGCGGGCCTCTGTCATTACAAGATGTACACCATGCTCGTGAATAGACTTTAAAAAATGGACCCTAAGCAAGTAATTATCCTTCGATCTTGAATACTCTAAACAAGTATTCAAATCTAAAGAGATACCCTTTTCAAGTAGCCTTCCAATAAACATGTCCCCTTTTTCCCTGCTTTTTGCAATTTGATACCCTTTTCACTGTATGAACGCACCTCGCCCGTCCATGAAAAACAACCCTTTCTGTGCGTTTGTTCACACACACATGGTGTACACCTTGTAATGACAGTTGCCTTCCCGCAACCTCCCCCCCCCCCACCCTTCCTGGTCTGTCCTGTAAGTGCAGTCAGTCCTCATTTTTGTAATCTCTCTTGGCACATATGCACATGTCTTGAAAACACAAACGACAACACACGAGAGCTAGTATAAATAATAATAACACATGAAAAAAGACCACCTAAAACATATATAATTGCATTAAATAACATACATGTACAATTCACACGGTGCCTACCATGCATTCTGAGGTCTTTTGCAGTGATGGAGTTGAGGCCCGCCCAAAGCCACATTTGGCCGGCCTTGGCCTCGGACAGAGTCATGTGTATAAACTCTATGCGAAAAATATTTATTCAGCGGCCTCGTGACTCAGCTTCTTCTCCAGCCCTGGTTTTTTGAGTTGTTATATAATGGCAATGCACAAAACAGAACTCACAGAGTATATCAAAAGACTTTCATAAGTACATTTCATGCCTGTAAATCTCCATTTCTGTATTTCATTTTGCAGTCTTGAATGCTTGAAATATTTGTGAACTCAACAATATATTCATAGCAGTCCAAATGACAAATTACGGTACTTTGATGGTCCCATGGCTTTAGTTATGTGCAGGGTGTCCGATGTTACCATCAACACTTGATCACTCCTTGCTCGAACTGTCCCATATTAGTTGTGTTGTTACTTTATTGATGTTAAAAGCACTAAACCCTACACATAGCATATCTTTATGGATAGTTCCGAGAAATAATTGACATCTTCGACTTATAATTAGTAGGCCCCCAGATGTTATATTTTATGCTTAAAGGTTAGTGACATGATTGGGAACACTTGAAAATGCCTCAAGAACCAAATGAGTTGAAATATATACCAACTATACACTAGCAGGAGTGGATCTCCCACCTGGGAGGATTTGTCTGTAATTTGTTTACTTAATGAGAATCAAGCATAAACATAGGAGTATCTTAATTTTATCCAGGGACGAAAAAAATAAGCCCCATAGAGAGTCACACAGCAGGTTTCCGTTCTACGAGTGATATTGACATTGTTTATTTTAGAATGAATCAATGTTTGACTACAAGATTTTCACAGGAGAATCCTTGCATAGTTTACTTGATTCTAGAGTAGTTTCAGCCCAAGTTGAGGACTACCCCCAATCATGTCATTTACCTTTAAAGGCTTCCTTCTGTCCTCCTTCATTACTATAATTCGGTAGCCCACATACAATATCTTCTCGATATAATACACCTATTCCAGTTCATCACATACTCTTGCTTTTTGTCCACGCAATTGTCAGACCCAGGATTTTAGCTACATAGCTAAAATTTGGCACCAGCTAAATGTATGAATAGCAAGGGTAGCGATCGCTCCATGGGTGGGGTTTAAGAGCAAAGAAATATTTCATGAATTAATATTTCACTGTTTTGTCTCTTTTCTTTTGTCTCAGTCAGCTAATAAAACAGTTTTTGTATACTTAGATATTTTCAAAATTGACTGACTTTCCATGCCTTTTGAGAGCAGGAAACTGTGAACTTACATTACTGTTTTTCATCTTTAAAACATTAAAAAATACCTCATCACAATACCAATGCAAGCAAAGCACCCAATCAAGCAGGGCAGGAAATATACTTTCAAGCCTGAATTAGTGATGCCAGTATGTTATACATTGACTCCTATGAGGATAATTGAAGGCTATTTTGCGATTTTAGAGGGCTATTTTGTTAATTTTGGGGGCTAAAATCACCCTCAGCCCCTGTGTATTTCCTACGCTGCAATCAGGTGTCATTTAAAAAATATCTTAACTAAAGATTTTCCCTGACTTTCCAGAAGAAATTGATGAATTCCCTGACTTTTTGCTTCTGGAAAAGATATTTTCAAATTCCCTGGCATGTAGCCCTGCAAAACCACCTACAGAAAAGATTTTTTTCCCTCAAAACCTCAAATGTCAGTATGCGGTCAAATCAATACTCAAGAACTTGAGTTTTTATAACTGCCAGTTGGATCGAGTCTGTGCTGGCTCACCTTGACCAGCCCCAACAGGAGAAGCTGTTACCCTGGTCAGATCCCTGTTCCCATCACCATGTGCCGCAGCTCAAATACCATCAGTATCATTTGGCAGACTGTCTACCTCAGTCTACTTTGGGGCCAGGTCGTCCAGGCAAGTGTTGATTTTCTTGCGGAGGTTTGCTGGGCTCCGTTGGTGTTTCTTCCGCTGAGCTGTGAATGAATGAAAGAAAAATATCAAAAAATGAGACTACATGCCCCAAGGTGTCTTCATGTACCACATCATCAATTCCTACATATATGGTTAAGTTACTTGTTGCTCATGACAAATTATTTTAAATCACCCGTGAATCTAAATTTGTCTGTCCTGTGTGCAATGTCTGTGAAAGATTACACTTTTCTAAAGAAGAAGTGTCTTTACTTGTTTCTCATCAAAAACCTACAGTTGTGCTGAAGCTTCTATGTTAACTGGTGCCTCTCTTTTTCAAATAAGGGTATAAAAGAAAGAATACATGTCATGTAACCCCCAAACTTTCCATCATAAATATTATTCATAACAAATACACATGAATATTGTATTATAGGACTATCATTTTTTAAAGCTTAGCTTATGTGACAACCCTTTTGTATGGGGTGGCACTACACATTTCAATCAAAAGTATTCATATAATTTATATGGTTTTATCAAATGTCTATGAAATGTTTAATATTTTGTTGTATAATTATGAGATGAAAACAAACCATACAATCAACACAAATATAAAACACAAATTTATTCCTACCTTCTGCAATGAAATTTCATTCTCACTGCAATTCAGGTCTAGACTATGACAGGAATGTCATTCAACTATAATTTTCCTTTTCCTTTTTACAATTGCACCTGATGGATTTTGAACAAATTCATCAAATATGGAACAAAATATCCATGATTTTGATTGAAATGATTCCACCTCCAAGTTTCAAGTAAAGGAAACAAATTCAGAGAAACAAACAATTTATTTTTCTGTCACTGATACCTTTGTCTACTTGATCCCTGAGACGAAGAAGGTCCCGTCTTCACAAGTTTGTCCTGGTACGTCAACACTGCCATGATTTCTAGTCCGTACATTTTCCAGGCCATAATGATACACACCCAGAGAGCCACAAGACAATAGATGAGCCACCAGCACAGCCGGACCTCAATGTCATCGGAGTAGTAAAGTTCTTGTACTGTGGCAATCAAGCCCATGATGGAGTCACTGGCAACTTTGTCGGGAATTTGTGAATCTTCTAGGGCAGAAGATGGCACGCCTTGTTCAGTTTCGGCATCCATTAGTGTTAACCCATTGTAACTTTATGATCCAATGGACTCTGTATCTGGCATATCTAGAAAAACACACATGGAAAGATAATTCAAACCACTTTAAGCAGATGAAGTACTGTAATTGATTTTAATATTGTTTACCAAATACACCGTGCTCTGACTGCTTTCATAATAACAGTTGATATAACAAAATCTCGTTATAATGAACAAAATTCTCTGGTCAGAAAGTTGAAATTTCCTTTGTACCTTACTGTTTTTGCAAACCTAATATGACAAATTAATTCTTCTGGTCCCAAGCTGTTTTAAATGAAATAAATCTGACTTTTTAAAAAAAATTATAAAGAAATCACAAACCTTCGGTTAAAAAATAAAAATTACCAACACTGGTCAGCATTCACAGTTAAAGCCCAAGTATAATTTTGGTCAATCTGACACAAGTATTCTATTGTCACCCCAGACATCAGAAAACAATATCATAGGGACAGTTGGCAGGTGTGCTATCCTGATAACACCACCTAAACATACATGCTCTACTGGTCAGAAGTTTCCCAGTCTTTGATGGGGTCACAGAAATTATTCTGCCTCAGTAGCTTCAAGCTTTGATCATGTGTAAATCGCTGGATATCTCATCCTATGTATGGCATGTCTCAACCTTTGAAATTCCAAAAGAGCGGCCATTGTTAACAGATACCACTTTTATCTAACCACAAATCATAAATGAATGTACCATAGAACATCATTTCCAGTTGTTTGATAATTTGTCGTCCAACCCGGTTTTATTTGTGTACGATATAAAGCCCGAGTCAAGCGGGTTAACAAGTGAGTTTGACGCGACTCACAGCCCCAGGCCCAGGCCTGTCTGTTAAGAATTGGAATCCGAGTACACACCACTAACGGGAATGGTAGAAAATGAGCTACAAGACTGCGTGCAATTTTCATAAAAGGCCACAAAATGCATTTCTGAATAGATATATAAAATAATTTCAGCTTTTATGAATATTTGTACTTGATTTCTTCAGTTCAGGCAAGAAAGTTTGGTTCAAAACAGTTTCTTTTGTTACATTAAAAACTTGTAAAATTTTCAGGTGCCAGATTTTTGGAACCCTTTCCAATGCCGTCACACATGAATTATGAACATTTACTAAGAGGCAAATGGACAGGTGTAGCAGTCTATCCACTATTGCACTAAATTGCCCTTGCCTGTATGGGTGATGCACACAGTGAAGATTAGCAGTGCAATGTAATATGTTATTAATAAAATATTTCAGAAGATGTGTAATTTTACAAATATTTTTACTCTAGTTTTAAACACTAACGTAATGGAGAGTTTCACGTGGGTAACTAACATATTGGTTAACAACGTATGCCCACGTATGGGATTACCAGAGAGTATTTGTATTACCAGATGCGCGTTCCACGCACAGGACTATGCATGTAGTGTACTAGGTGTTAAAATTGGTTAATTTGTATGTGTAATAACACAAAAACTATACACCAGATAACACTGGCATGAGTTTAAGTTATAGCTGAAGAGTGAACATTTTTGTTGGCGGTGGTTTCAATACGATATCAATCAGTTTTATGTAATTCATGCTTATTTAAAAAGTTGGAGTTCATATTTTGCTCAAAATCCAACCCCCTGTACAAAATTGAGATTGTACAGAAATCAAATGGTGTATGTCAGAGTGTGTGCCTTGTCCACACACAATAGCAACAGACAATGGCTGTGGATAATGAATAGTCTAGCAGTCACTAGGGGCCTGTTTCACAAAAGCGTCCTATCCTAACTGCGTCCTAACTAGGGAGATAGGACGTTGGTGTCGTTTCACGAAACCGTCCTATCCTATCTTCGTCCCATCTCCGTCCTAAATCTTGTCATAATTCTGTGACAGTTCATAGGCAGTCCTAACTCCGTCCCATCTCTATCTAAGCTGTACAATCGCACGTGCTGCCGTAATATGGCGTGTGTGCGTGCGCGCGGGCTAATCTCGAAAGATATTGCCTGGCAATCCTATCACGAAGGTGCTGACTTGGGCAAAGAAGGGAACATTAGAGTATAAGAAATGGTACATAAAGTCAAAATTGGGATTTTCCCCCGAGATTTTTCAATTTCGTATAGGATTTGTTTATTATAGTGATGATCATTTGGTATTCATAGCAACTGAAAAAGATATATTTCATTGCAATATTATTCTTACCTCAGAAAATTGAATTCTCAGATGATGATATTGACGATGATGATAATATAAAAAGAATAAAAGACAATAATGATGATGATAATAATAATAATGATAATAATAATAATTGATTATAATAATAATGAGAAGAAGACAACAAAATAGGAGAGAGAAGAATGATATTTTAGGCAACTAGTCATCATTGTCGTTTCAATGAACATTACTAAAGTTGATTAAAACTAAATTGTAAAAATGAATTAATATTAATGTTTGATTAAAAGATTATTTTTTATAATTACCAGTCATATTGATATCGTTGATCTCTTAGTTTACCTTTTCTTATTCTATGTTGTTTTGTTTTATCAAAAATAATACACATAGGCTAATTTATTTTATAGCTGCAGAATTTACTCATATATGCCTATCCTTTATTTGTGTTGACTTTCGTAGGCCTATATTCCTTTTTTCATTGCCTTTATTGATTCTGAAATGATTATTTTCTTTTACTTGCTGTATGGAAGTCTATATCACTAGCTTTGCTTTTAGATTTCCATCCACAATGCTGCTTAAATTATTTCCTTAAATGAGTAGGCTATATCTCATTAGTTAATACTTTTAACTATGCCAGTGTATTATGTAGATAAACTGATGTCAATGGTGTAACTTCTGAAAATATTTGTGACTTTCATTTTGAAACTCATGGCAGTTATTATGGCAATAAGTGAATTAAATGAAATGAAATTCTGACAAAAATCACATGTGCCAAAATCTCGGCGTTAGTTTTGTAATTGGCAATTTTACGCTTTAAGATATTATTACCTTAATATATTTTCTGAAAGATGACACCTTTCTGAACAAACTAACAAAATAATATGCATCTCATATTCATAAATCAAGAAGGAATGCCAGTAAGTGCCGAGAAACTCGAGTTAAAACAAATCAACAAACACAGCCCACCGTGACGGCCTCTCACCACACGTCACACAGTCAGCACCGCAGTCAGCATGTATTGTTTTGTATTAGTCTACAAAATTATACCATATTTCATGTGTATGCGTGTAATTTAGTGCAAAATTCATTTGTTTTAAATCATATCATGTCATAAACAACTGCAAATATGTTTGATTACATATTTATTTTACAAAATACGCGTAATCTTTTTGCTTCTAAGAAGTTAAACTTAGAAAACAACACAGGTCTGCATAAAAGACTACACTGTGTCCAGGAAAATATACCTACATTTTACGACTTGTACAAGTCTACCGTAAAGAAACATATTTTATCGATACCTCAAGCGATACTATCGTTTACACAATGTACTAGTTAGAAGGCAGTTAGGACGTTGTTTGTGAAACGACTTAGGACAGTGTCCTATCTTCCACCCAACTTTAGGATTTGCGCGTTAGGATAGTACTAGGATAGGACGTCGTTGTGAAACCGGCCCTAGGCTGCTAATGAATATTAATAAAGCATTTACCTCACCTGGACGTTATGAAACACACATACCAAAGTTTCCAACGTGTGCTATTCCAGCCATTGTCCATATTGCTTGAATGCTATTGTGTGGGGACTAGACACACACTCTCACACACACCATTTGATTTCTGTGCAGTCTCAATTTTGTACAGGGGACTTGATATTGAGCAAAATCTGAACTCTAACATTTTAAATAAGCATGAATTACAATAAAACTGATAATTGATATCGTATTGAAACCACCTCCAACAAAAATGTTCATTGACTTCAGCTATAACTCATACTCATGCCAGTATAGTTGTTGTGTTACTACATATCAAAATTAACCAATTTTATTTTTAACACCTAGTATATCGGTATATTACACCCATGAGTGGAGTGACACGACGCATCATAAGAAAAAACTAAAATGACAAAACTTACACAGATCTAGATCTACATGTATGACAAATACATTCATGTCTTTTTCATTGAAATAGATCTAATTAAATTTTCCTAAAACCCGTCGAACACTGCCCCGACTTTTGCATTTTACCGGATCAACAACGTGTATTGAAGTCTGTGGCAAAACGCAAAAGTCTGGGCAGTTCAACAGGTTTTCAGGTACAAGTTGATTTTCAGTGCCGACTCCCACAGTCGCACCTCGGACCAGGGTCGGAACCCACGAGAACCATAGTTGCAAACGCTTGCGCATCAGCGTTGCTTGTACTACTAGCTACACACCTACTTACCTGCCCAACACTAAAACAGGCAACACTGGAAACAATAAACAAAGTTTGCATTATGTAGATTGAATGATCCAGTCCCGCCAAAAGCAGGACTGGACAGAATTTTGTTCAGGACACTGGGCAGAAATTTTGTAAAATTAAAAAATGAAATTGAACTTGAACTTAATTGAAGTGCCGTTAGTTAGGTGTCACTAGTGTCAGTGACATACAGACATAGTGTAGAGGTCATTGGTAAACTATCAATTTGGAGCAATATTTCAGTATAATTTTGTTTAGAAAGGTGAATTTCAGAACACATTCTTGTGCCACAACAGCATGAAAACAACCAGTCGTTACTTAGTACACAAAACTCAAAAGTATAAAGTTGTCCCCATGTCATGCCTCCATATAGCTCTGCTTAGGCCACATACACACACCCATACAAGCAAGGGGAATATAGAGCAAAAGATGCTATATTGCCCCTTGCCGCACTCGGGACTAAGGTTTAATTCAAAACATTAACGGTTTCACAGAGCCCGTAAGAAACATTCAATATGATTCATATTGACAATTATCAAGATACTACCATGGACCCTACTTGTCAGACATGTCATTAGCATTAAAAATCTACAAAAAGAAAAAAAGGAAGAAAATTAACAAGAGTCAGAAAAACTTACCGCGACAGCTTCATCGGCATTTTTCATGTGACGTCACACACCTCACATAGGTTTGTCCCAGTCGTCTGTGGACCGTAATTGCCTATCAACTGACTCGGTCTCCATTGGAATAACGCCATCTACGTTCGTTTTCATAAGTGCCTGTTTACCAAACCTAGGAGCCATCGCACAACGTTGCGCTTACTCCGCCAGTCTGTGGCGCAATAATAATGTAATTCGGACAACCCGGCTCACCGACAACCTGGCCTACGCCAACTCGGCTTGCTAGTGCGGACTGTTCGGTCCCCTGTTCGCGAA